>CM049797.1:37287002-37377002 GCA_027422405.1 Ptychobarbus kaznakovi
TTACAAGACTCTTCTATGTCATCTGTTCACTGCAGTGGCCATTGACCTAAAGACCCTGGACTCCTGACCCCCGACCTTTGATACTGACCTCTTTACTTGGCCTCTTAATTCTTGGCCCTGCATTGCCAATGACTACCTGCCAGGCACCTGCTTTGAGAAATGAAACAGTAGGGAATGTGTCTCCGGGGACCTCTTCAATCCTGTAGACAACAAGCCAGCACAGTCCCTGCGTCTGAATGGGTCTGGAGTGGTCCCGGTAAACCAATCTCCCTAATTATCTATTGAAAGAACATTCTTTTTCCTTTCAGAGTCATTACCCCCAGTTCAATTGCTGAAAAGTAACATACAGGGGCAAAAAATCAGAGCGGAAAAAAACACTCCAAAGATAGGGTTGCTGATTTCCACCAAGGTTAATTGCTTGGGAGGGACCAGATGTGAAATATAGATTGGAATAAAGGTGAAGGGGACCGGCATTGAAAACAAATTACAAATAAATGCAAGATCTTAGATGGCTCTTGTGTCCGGCGGATTTGAAAGGAGTGGCGGAGGCGTATGTCCAGCTTTCCAAATGACTAAAGATTGACGGTACTGGCAAAAGAGCAACTCAAATGTCCAGTTAATACCACGTTTATTAACTGCCATTTTTCTCTATCGAATATTGGTTTGATTTGGAATCTTTCTTAATCTAACAATACACAATGCACATGCACAATTTGTAGCTTTAAAATGTGGTCAGAATATAAATCGGAAGGGATTGTACCTAGTCTTATTTGTTTGGGTGATGCTCGTGTTGTTTTTAGAAGGAGTTTCAGATGATTTCCCAATGCAATGAGAATATTCAGATGTGTTTTGATGTTAGGACTATGATAAATCAGAAACTATCTCCTTCTGCATTACTCAAGCATTAATTTCACTTTACAGGTCTCTCATCTGGTTAATGACTTTGAACTTGCTGGGTTTTGTTGTACACCGATCCTCCAAAATCTCTGGACATGAGGGCAACAGTCAAACGTGTTGATGTTTATATATAAAAAACAATGGAAAAGCAGTGCAATTGGAAAGTAAAAATTTAAATGACATCATGTTGACAGCTTCATGTATGCGGCACTTGGAATTAAGCATGTATGGATTCACTCAACTCACGATTACATTTTGTTTTTTACAAAATGAGATTTAAGACAAATTATAAATTAAATGTGTCCTTTTATGATTGCTTGGACAAAATGCTGCAATTTTCTTTGTGAAATATGACATTTTAATATACTAATATAGCACTTGCATATTATTGCTTCTATTGTCCTAATTTGTAAGTCGTTTTGGATAAAAGCGTCTGCTAAATAACAAAATATAAATATAATGTAAATTTAAACAACAAAACTAAAGTAAATTTAAAATTACAAGCCCCAAATCAAATAAGTAACACAAATAAAATAAATCTCTTCATATAAACAAAATAAGGCTTTGTACTCTTTCCATTTAGATTTAGAGGCAAACGCTGCATTTTAATCATGATACAAACAAAGATGCTGCATATATGCAGCATGAGCAGTTTTTAATATAAATTAGATTGTATAATTTCAAAATTTGAAGCAAAAACAGAATAGTCTGACTTCAGTTTTGTGAAACTATACATAAAAAAATATCTGCATGAATTGGCAAAGGAGCTGAATGAGACGCATATTCAATCTCTGCCAGCAGGTGGCGCTTAAAGAGTTTCATTGGTTTACGCTATAAACAAAGCAGCGCTGCACTTATAAACTTTAATATGCATTATACAGAGGCAAGATGAAAATAAAAATATATGCATCTAAACTTTTCTAAAGAGAGTAAGCTCCCCTCAGACATACATTCATATAAACTCCTTCCCCTAATTGTATCGCGATTTTGTTTAGCATTTAAATCGTCAAATATTTGAATCGATTTTAAACCGGCTCGCAGTTAATCCAGCCTGATCTCACGGCAATTCGTACATATTATATGAGGTGGATAATTCGTACGACCTCACTCGTACAAATTCAGCTAAATCGTACGTATTTTACGAGTTGCCAATTCATATCAATTTGTACGAATGACCTACACCTAACCCCACCCAAATTGTACAAAATCGTACGAGTGAGGTCGTGCGAATTAGCCACCTCGTAAAATACGTATGAATTGTTTGTCATGAGATAGCGTTGGGTTAATCGTTACATCCATACTTGGAATAGAAGTTTCTAGAGGGTTAATAAAGAAAAAGTTACTTTAATCATGTTATAGTTACATTTCAAAGTTGACTAGTTAGAAATCATAAAAAATTAGAGAGTTGGCCAAACTGTAATGATTCTCTGAAGGCAAGCTTAGTGATGAACCCAAGTGCAGTTTATTGACAAACGTGAAATCCAAACGAAGAACAGATTTGGCATGGCATGAACAGACTAGACTCACCGACAGTAGGTTACAACATTAATACACCACAACAAAGGCAACGCCATGGCTACTTATAGTAAACAAGACAGGACACATGACAAGAACCAACCAATGAGCAGACAGAACTGATAATCACATGACAAGACAATAACCAATGAGAACATGACACAATGAACAAGGGAACCAATGGCAAAGCGACATGAGGGCAAGGGAAGCATGAACCAAACAGGAACTGTAACTGAACTTCAAAATAAAAGACATTAAAACAAGAACATGAAATAAAACCCAAAGCAGACCTTTTTTTGTTGCCATACTACTGCTCTTACCTGACGTACCAGTGACTGACAAAACTGATGCTTTTGTATAGTTAGTGCTCTTCACACTAGCATCGCAACAAGCACAGCATGAAATGTTTTTTCCAGAAACATCTTCATAGCAGCTCACACATCGTGAGCCTAAACCTAAGGGTAAATATGTCACAGCGTGACCTCGCTTACTGCTCTGTTTGTCAGCAAACGGTAAAAAAACCAACAACACAAATCTGTCTGGTTGTTTGTCACAAGCGGTGAGATTTGTCACTGCCCCAGCGTGAAAACTGTCACTAGTAATAAACTTTGGCTGCCGGACAAAGCCAGTGTTTGCAAGCATGCACCGATAGTTGAAGGCCAGAGCACAATGGCATGGGTGCCAGGCCTCCTCCTCCCAGAGGCTCGGCTGGATCCGGAATGCTTTTTGTCGGAGCTCTTGGCAGGCCAGACAAGTTAACTCGCTGGCCTGGTGTCCACTTGCACTCCCTGTAGACAGCGGCTCCACCGGCACTTCATTTGTCAGGGATCACAGGGATCTGTTCGCAACAAGTCTTCTTGCTTTTATGAACTCGAATGTACGCTGGCATCTAAAGAAAGTGTCTGGTTTATACACGGCACGTATGATGCCATCTGAGTGATGACACTCACAGGTCTGTAATTCCCCACCACATCTGTTTCTGATTGTTAACATGAAAAAAACAGACCACTGGTCCCTGTGGAGAAAAGCTCAGGTTACCGAGGTCCAGCGTCCCAATCAACACAGTAGGAAATTATCCGATGTGTTCTTCCGTTTCTTTTAGAGACTTCGTTCCTCTGTACAGTGTGACTAGAGGCTAGAATACAATACACTACTCGACTTTCAATCTGAATAGATTTTAAAACACTAGGCACCATACACTTGCTTCTAAATAGTTATAGATGAGCATCATACACACTAAAAGGAAATGTTATGGTGTTTCAAATCAAAATATGACTTTCTGTCATAGATCCAGATCCAGATCCACTGTAGAGGACACCAGGACTTAAAGGGATAGTTCACCCAATATTAATTACTCACCCTCATTTCGTTCCCATAAGACTTTGTTCATCTTGGGAACACAAATTAAGATATGTTTGATAAAATCCGAGAGCTCTCTGAACCCCCATAGACAACAACACAACTGAAATGTTCCCAGGCCCAGAAACGTAGCAAAGACATCGTTAAAACAGTCCATGTGATATTTAGTGGTTCAAGTGTAATTTTACAAAACAACAAAAATACTTTTTGTTCGAAAATATAAATAACGTTATTCAACAATTCTTCTCCTGTTACTCTCCACAATGGCGGCACGCTGCGGCAGATGGGATGAGGAGGAGAATAATTGCTGAATAAAGTCGTTATTTTTGTTTTCTTTGCACACAAAAAGTATTCTCAGTGCTTCATAAAATCAAGCTTGAGCCACTGATGTCATATGGACTGTTTTAATGATGTTCTTACTGTGTTTCTGGGTCTGGGAACATTTTAGTTGCATTAGTGTCTATGGAGGGTCAGAGAGCTCTCGGATTTCATCAAAAAATATCTTAAGATGAACGAAGGTCTTACGGGTTTGGAACGACACGTTAACATGGGTGATTAATTAATGGGTGAACTATCTCTTTAAAGCATGTTTGGGAGACGCATTAATGAATATGGAAATAAATTATATTTCAAGGTTCTATGAGGTTTGTTTATTCCTGAACATTGCCAAATTATTACTCCCACTTATTTTTTATACAGGCCCAAGTATAAATCAGAAGTGAAATGTAAATCAAGTCAGGTCCACTCAGTGAACAGTGCAAAAAAAAAAAAAAATAAAAGTTATAATGAGAAAACCCTCTTTTGGCCATTTTACACAAGAGCATATATAGCAAAATATATACAGTAAAAAAAAAAGACATCTTTCATAAAGAGTAAAATGTGCATTATTTTCATATGTTTGGAATAAAAAAGTGCAAAACAAATAAGATGTGATTTTTAACAAAAACAGTTTTGCCTATTCCTGTCTTATAATTTTTAAATTGAGCCCTTGTGTCCTCTACAGAGTACATACGATAACATATGAATAAAATATAATTTTCAAAACGAAAAATACTACATTCACAAAGACTTGTTTTTGAGGTCTCAGGAGGTAAACTTGCAGTGTTACATATCATCGAGGCTGAGAAAAGAATAAAAAACTACAGACGTCAGGTTAATGCCGTTATCGCTGTTTTCCATGTTCGTCGAGTAAATATGTTTACATGTTTTTTTTTTAAATGATGGGTAGTCTAGGTTTTTCGTATGCGTTTGGCCAATCAGCGAACACTCACGTCACTGATAGTCCTAGTTTTAGACCCTGCTCTGGAAGTAGGAGCTAATTTAGTTCCCCCAAACTGAGCTCCTAGAACCAAACACGTTCCTAGCTGCGGTGCGAACACGCCAACAACCGGGAACTTTCGCCAATGGTTCTAAAAGCTACGAAAAGGTTCCTCCTGTATTGAGCCGCTATATTGATATTGGCCACAACTCTCCATCTTCCATCACAAACTCAAAATAATTAGATGTTTAACCCCCCTCTTATCATGCATTGATAGCTACTTTACGAGTATTGTTATTTATATGTGTCTCACATGATACAAATGCATGTTTAATAACTTTTCCCCATATGAGCGCTTGTGCTGAACTTAATCAAAAACTATTTTGTTCTGTAATAAAATAAATTATATTTCAAGATTTTGAACTGTTTTATAACTAGATCCACATGCAAATGAAAGACTGGCGTTTTCTCAATCAAAGCTTGTCCCTGGTGTAACGGTATTTATTTTGGAGTAATTCGGATCGTTTACGGAAGAATAACATTGTAGTAAAATGCGAGCTAAGAAGGTCGGAGGAAAGTGTGGGGCCTACGGTTGAAGCACGAGCGTGATTTGTTTTAACTGGCTGTGGAAATAAGCAGTGAGTCTTCACCCCCGGTGGCTGTAAATCCAGACCTTTACTCACGCCGTCGGGAACCTTTTCTTGGCTCGAAGGCTTACACGTCCCCTGGGTGCCTCTGGCCAAAGATATTGAGCTTTTCATCTCTTAATGTGACATCCTCATCATGACCCCGTTCTATCGGGCCGGACACGGTCAGCGCGCGCTACAGAGATGGAGCTGTAAGAGCCAATAGCATCTTCTCCTCTTTGAGTGCTGATGTCACAGGACTGTGACTACGGAGATACGGCGGAGTCAAGTGAGCGAGTGGAACAAACCAGTGAATGCACAGATTTGCTGATATCAGTAGTTTTTTAACCTTAATCTTTGGTTCAAAATGACCCAAAGGGCCTAAAATGAAACTTTTTTTTGTCCAGAAAGCTTATATTGATCCATGTGTATATATTTTATTTCTTATATTTATGTAGGTTTTGTAAAGATTTTTTTTTTTAATTTTATTTTTTACCCTATTTACCTGAATCATGCGTGTTATAATGTGTGTGCATTTACTGTGTGTGTGTGTGTGTGTGTTGTGTGTGTGTGTGTGTGTAGAGATTCAGCAGGATGGGGTGCGCTTTGTCAACACCACCAAGTCAAGTCAAGTCAAGTCACCTTATTTATATAGCGCTTTTAACAATACAATTTGTAACAAAGCACTGCACAATATCAATATAGGCAAATTGTGTCAATAATATAAAATGACAGGATTTAACACTCAATTATCAGCTGAATGCATTTCATTATTGAATTTAGTAATGGCATTGTCCAGCTTAGTTCAGTTTAAATAATATCTGTGCAATCAAGTCGATGATTGGTCGATGACCAAGACAGAAGTGGTTTGCCAATGTACAAGAGTAGTACCAATGTCCCACCCACACTACCTGCCTTCACTGTTGGGAATGAACAGCTTTCAGTAGTGCCATCTTTTCAATACTGGGGAGTATTCTTACTGAGGACTGTGGCATCGACAATGAAGTTCAGAGCGCATTAAACAGGCATCAGTTGCCTTTGGGAGACTTCGGCGTAGAGTCTTTCATAACAAGAATCTTCATCCTTCCACAAAAGTTGTTGTTATACCACGCGGGTCTGTGTCACCACCCTCTTTATAGCTGTGAAGCTTGGGTAACCTACAGCCGTTACATCAGGTCCCTAGAGAGCTTCCATATAAGCTGCCTTATGCGTATTCTGGGAGTTAACTGGCGGGATCGTGTGCCTCACACTGAAATACTTAAAAAGACCAACTGTAGAAGTATTGAGGCCATGATCACCCAGCGCAGCTGCAAAGGTTGGGGCACGTGATAAGGATGCCTCCATGTCGACTGCCCCGCAGAGTGCTCTACGGCCAGTTACATCATGGTCAACGTTCAGCTGGGGGGCCGAAGAAGCGATATAAGGATCAGATGAAGAACGCCTTGAAGAAGTGTAAGATCAGACCCGAGGACCTGGAGGATGTTGCTGCTGACCGCACTGACTGGCAAAAGCTGTGTAGAGATGGGGTTCATACGCTCGAGATGGAGAGGACACGCATAAGACAGCAGAAGCGAGCCAGGAGAAATACCATGGCTGCCACCACTGCCACTACTACTACCATTACATTCATATGCCCCACCTGCAATAGAGTCTGTGGGTCCAGGATTGGACTGTTTAGTCATCAAAAGTCTCACCGCTAAAGGCGTGGACGTCATCATCGGATTTCGATGGACTACCAAGAGTGTGTGTGTGTGTGTGTGTGTGTGTGTGTGTGTGTGTGTGTGTGTGGGTGGGTGGGTGGGGGGGGGGGGTGCATTAGGGTATGTGGGTGTTTTTTGTCTTCGGTATATTCTGTAGTCTCAGCTCTTTGTTTGGTTATAAATTTAGTCTGGATTGTGTCAGATTTTGTATTTAAAAAAAATGAATTTTTTTAATACTTTTTTTTTGACATTCCATTCATTCCTATTGCGGGTCAAACTTGACCCGTGAGGGAAGGATTTCTTACGGTTTTTACACCCACATAAAGTCCTCGAATCTACTCAGTTTTTTTTTTTGGTGTGTGATCCGTGTTCAAGTGTGACAAAACAAAACAAAAAACTTTTTTTTTTTTTTTCGACATTACATTCATTCCTGTGGTCGGGTTAAAATGACCCCAACGAGGGTAGGATTTGTAAATTTGATTAATTACTGCCACATAAATCCTTGAATCCACTCAATTTTGTGAGTGTGTGTGTGTGTGTTCCAAATTCAAGTGGAACACAAGTCACAAAGTCTTGTACCACACATGAACACAACATTTAAATTGTAAAAAATAAATAAAATAAACAAAATTCCAGGTCAAAATGACCCGAGGGAAGGGTGAAGGTTAAGTGAAAGTGAAGTGATGACATACGACAAAGTAGGGTGACCCATACTCTGAAATTGTGCTCTGTGTTTAACAGAGGGGCAGTAGTGGCTCTAATGGATAGAGCGTTGGACTTGTAACCCGAGGTTGTGGGTTCGAATCTTGGCTCCGGCAGGAATTGTCCTCGACTGAGGTGAGACCCTTGAGCAAGGCACCGAACCCCCAACTGCTCCCCCGTCCACTGCTCCAAGTGTGTGTGTGTGTGTGTTGGTGGTGTGTGGTTTGAGAGAAATGCATGTGAGAACACGTTTCACTGCTGGTTATACTCTGTATAATTGTGTATGTGACAAATAACAAATAAAAAATTATTCCTTTTCTTCTAACCCATCCAAAGTGCACACACACAGCAGTGAACACACACCCGGAGCAGTGGGAAGGGTGAAGGTTAATGTTGAATAGAAGAGAGGAATGGATGCTGAGAGGCGGCTTCTCTTCACACAGTTGAAGACCACGGTCTGGACGCTCCCTGTGGGGTCTGGACTCAAAGCTCTTGGTTCTGGAGGGCCGCGGGTCAGCAGAGGTTTACTCCAGGGGGCAAGAGGGTTAATGCTGTAGGCTTTAAACATGTACAAGATGTCTTCACTTACCTCTAACAGGCACCCGGGTACACGTCTGCATTAGTGTGTGTGCCTTCACAAAAACATCCCAATGGGCAGGAATCTAGTCCTTCTGTTGTGTGTTGTGTTAATACAGTCAGGACAGTAATGTGTTCAGTGACACACATTTATACTTTAAAGTTCACCATCATTTACACCCTCGTGTCGTTCCAAACACATATGACTTGAACACAAAATTAGATATTTTGAAAAAAAATATTTTCATACAATGAAAGCACTGCAAAAAATGGTTTCTTACTTAGTGTTTTTGTTTTGTTTTATGATATAAATATCTAAAAATTCTTAAATCAAGGTGCATTTACTTTACAAGTAACATGACTTAAAATATTATGTCTTGTTTTCTGATTTTAAAAAAAAATTAATAAAATCTAAATGTTTGTTAGTTTTTGCTTAAACCAAGTAAAAATATCTGCTAATGGGGCAAGACAGATATTCTTGTTTAGCCTTTGAATTAAGATACATTTTCTTACCACATTGGCAGATATTTTTACTTGTTTTAAACTAAAACTAGCAAAATGTTGATATTTTTTTTAATTTTTTTTAAAACAATACATTATGTCCTGGTTTCACCGACAGGGCTTAGACTAAGCCAGGATTAGGCCATAGTTCAATTAAGACATTTAAGTGCTTCAAAAACATTACTGGTGTGCAACAAAGAAACGGATATATTTTAAGATCAGTCAATGCAAGTTTCTTTCAGTTAAAACAGCTCAGACTACATTTCAGTCTAGGACTAGGATCATTTTAAGCCAATTCACCTCGATTCAAGGCCTATACTAGAAAACAAGACTAATTAAGAACATAATTTCTTTGCAGTGAGAATAAAGAAAGTCAGAAAGCTTACTATCACTTCTTCAAGTCAGCGGTGGTGCCTATACAACATATGGACACCTGAATGTGTTTAAAGCAATGAAATTGAAGTAGACAATGTATTGTGATGCACACTGGATGCTGAGATGTCGTTGTGCGTTTAAGAGCACTAAACACTTGTATATGCCACATAAGAGATGACCGACGCTTCGCTGGAGTTCCTTACAAGGATTCACAACAGATAGTTCCGGTCAAATGCTAGATCAGAGTTACAAGGTCAAATCACAACTAGATCAGTTACCTTACAAGATGGTTCTAATTAACTTATCAGTTACCTTACAAGATCAAATCACAACTAGATCAGTTACCTTACAAGGTCAAATCACAACTAGATCAGTTACCTTACAAGGTCAAATCACAACTAGATCAGTTACCTTACAAGGTCAAATCATAACTAGATCAGTTACCTTACAAGGTCAAATCACAACTAGATCAGTTACCTTACAAGGTCAAATCATAACTAGATCAGTCAAATCACAACTAGATCAGTTACCTTACAAGGTCAAATCACAACTAGATCAGTTACCTTACAAGGTCAAATCACAACTAGATCAGTTACCTTACAAGGTCAAATCACAACTAGATGCATGTAGAAAATCAACAGGTTTGATTAAAGCAACTTTTAAAGCAGTGTTTCGAGACAGCTTGCAAACAAACACATGGTGTCATATTCAGTCTTTAATTGCATCTGATTATAAGAAAATTGCTGCTTATAAAATGATTAACGTTAAAATTTTAAATAAATTATTTTGTATAAATCACACCAAATAAACACAATCAATATACCGTCCTTTTTAAAATAGTATGTAAGTTTGTGTGGCTTTAAAATGCAGATTTGTTGTGTTTTGGATGTCATAAACTGCATTTTTGCAATTCTATTTGGATATTTTTCTTTATTTATTTTAGGGTCTCTTAACTGTTTGTTTATTAGCATGCATGTTACTAGAATTTTAGCCATTTTTTAGTTGTAATTAAGCACATATTAGTGTCTTATTCTACATCCCTAATACATAAACGTATCAACTACCTTACTAACTATTAATAAGCAGGACAAGTCGTAGTTAATAGTGAATAAGTGTTAAAGAGTTACCGAAAAAAGTCTCAAATACGAATGAATTGAATGACGCTCCGGTTGTCCGAGGCAAAGGGAGGTAATGAAAACAAATGAAGGGTCTTATTCCCGATGGAACGGGGGAGGAACTTAGTCATCAAGCTAATTTTATTCTTGTCTGGCCAAGAGACCTCGTTTCCTCTGGCTGTTTGTACAGACGCTGGGCTCCATGCTGCTGAATGATGAATATGTCGCCTGATGTCCGGATGGCAGATGCTAGATGTGTAACTCAAGCCCAAATACTGATTCTCCTCAAGCAGCAAATCCAAGCCTCACTTTTGTTTGTTTACCGTTTTCTCTTTCCATATTTCCAGATTACAGGCCGATGAGACGGCATCAAAGCGGCTTGGTATCAGAGACGGTGTGAGGAGAAAACAGTGAATAAATGAGAAATTGCGATACTAAATATGCAACGTCCCACCTTTCAAATCTATTACCTTATTAGTAAAGTTGCATATTGGTAAATATTAGTGCATGCATGCATATTAGTAAAGTTTTTGAGATCAGGAGGTTTAACAGATGTTATCTAATTGTAAAGTTTTTTAAGCAGATTGTAGCGTTACTCAAAACATTTTTTTTTTATTAATATGCATTAATATGTGAGCTTGGAGACAGTCATAAGCAGCACAGGTATATTTGTAGTAATAGACAACAATACATTGTATGGGTCAAAATTATACATTTTTCGTGTATGACAAAAATCATTAGATATTAAGATCATGTTCAATGAAGATATTTTGTACCGTAAATATATCAAAACTAATTTTTTGATTAATATGCATTGCTAAGAACTTAATTTGAACAACTTTAAAGGTGATTTTTGTCAATATTTAGATTTTTTTGCACCCTCAGATTCCAGATTTTCAAATATTGTCCAAACCATATATCAATGGAAAGATTATTTATTGACTCTTATGACTGGTTTTGTGGTCACATATGTGGTTTATAAATACTAACAAACAGCCAGGATGCTTGTAATATGCATGCTAATAAGCAACTGTCTAATAACGAGAATAGATCGTTAAAATAAAGGGTTAAGCATTTGACCAAGATGGCCGGCATGCATTTAAAAACCATTTTGATGCAATTCACTTCTGGGGCCTTCGCATTCGATTTCCTTTTAGTTTCTTGTTGTTTATATCAGACATGTAATGTTGTCTCCCATAAGTCACTTTTGAAACACTCTGAATATAACACAATGAGAACGTCCATCAGGTAAAAGGCTAAGCGGATTAAACATTTATTATCATCCCATTAAAGTCTAATTTCGCCTCCAACTTTGGCCCAGACGAAAAAGTTAAAAGAGATGTTAAAATGGCATCCTTAACTTGTCAGATGCGTTCAAGTTGTTCCCGAAAGGCTCTGGTTCTTGCATCGCTTCTGTGACTAGGAATAGTTCACATGGGACGAAGTTTCAATCTTCAATCCGTCGCCTCTATGGTTTATTCAGTGCCATCCTTTTTACAATCAGAAAAATACTTAAGCCTCCATTATTGTTGATTTGTTTGTACGCAATCACTTTGAAAGAGGAGGAAAACATTAAAAAGCAATTAATACACCAAAGATGCAGCTGGAAACGGGGTCTCTTAGGGGAACGGCGTCATGCTCCAAACGGCCACAAACACGAAAAAGCCAGCTTTTAGCGAGACTCGCTCCTGTCCCAGCAGAGCTTTGACTGACAGGGAGGCGAAGCCAAACAAAGGCAGTTTACGATCAGCATAATCAATGTGACATTAGCGCACACATAATGGACGAGAGGCGGCCGAGCATGTGCTTAATAAAATTCCAACTGGCAACTTGCTCCATGACGAATGCTGTTTCCGGAGCTTTTAGGACGCTTTCGTCCACACCTTTTTTTCCCTTCAAGAAGGACTTAATGTGATCACAAGATCTCCGTAGCACCCACTTTAAGAGTCATCACGCTGGAAGCTAAACTCTCTGTTGACATGGCCCTTAAGACGCTCGTCTCGCTCTTTCTCTGTTATTTGCAATTAATCATAAAACGGTAAACCTTACAGTGAGATTAAAGGTATCGCATGCCTGAAGCGAGGCACACTTGAAAGGCAGAGAAAGGCAATAAAGTGTACTTCAAACAGCAAGAGTGGCCATATCATGTTTTTTTTTCAGAAATTATTGGGTTTTCCAAGATTCTGTCACATCAACCGGTCGCCACAAAGCATGCTTAGATACTATTTCAGTGCATACCATAATAATGCCCAGTTTATTGTGTCATTGTGGCCAATCACACAGCAGACCTCATTGATGTTCATTGGGAGATATACTGTATATTTTTAAGCATTAATGATTAACGCTTTTATATTTATGTTTCCCAATTTAAGGAAAACCGTCCTTAAAATCCCGACTAACCTGCGGATCGATCTCGTTCACAGCATCTATATGTTGTTTTGCTCGTTCAGAAATGCCTGATTTAAAGTATTTCTGTATAATTGTCTTAAACGACAACAGCAGCAGCAATGTGTTGTGTTTCGTCTGCTCGCTCTCTGTGCTTTATTGTATATGAAAATTATTATATTAAATAATTAGTTCACATTCAAATTAAAATGTCCTCATAATTGACAGAGCAGAGACCCCCCCCCACCCCCCCCACATGATTGTAAAGCGCTTTGGGTGTACAGAAATGCACAATAAAGCGCTATATAAGTGCACCATTCATTCATAATTTACTCCCCCCCCCCATGTCATCCAAGATGTTTATGTATTTCTTTCTTCAGTCGAAAATAAATTAAGGTTTTTGATGAAAAACATTCCAAAACATTCCACAATGGTTAAAATTACAATGATCTCAGAGATGAATAAGGGTCATATAGTTAGTTTCAAAAAAAAAAGTCAAATGGACTCAATGTTACAGAGAATTGAAAAATGACAGATAACACTAAACACTTTAGAACACAAAAATCAGTACAAATCAATATTATATATACATATACATGTTATATATATATATATATTACACACACATACATACCGCTATAATCATGTAGGAAAAAATAAAAAAATAAAATAATAATAATATAAAAAATGGATAAAGTGATACCAGACGAAATAAACAAACACGAATAAGGGTCTTATCGAGCCTTAAACAGAAGAGGTAGTTGAATGAGGTCATCAGTCAGTGTGTTGTGTGTGTGTGTGTTCGGGTGGGTGGTGTTTAAATAAGAGAGGGGGGGGGGCAAGGACGGGAGGGACATGTATATGCTTTATAAACACAAATGCTCTGTTCTGCGGATGCGCGTTCGTGAGTTCGCGTAATACGTTGAAATGGTCACACTTGAGAGGTTTGTGTCAAAATCGTCCTACATCGTTGTTTTACCTTGTAACTCTCTTTTTTGGTAAACGGCGTTTGATAGCAACAAAACCACCTGAAGGGGAAAAAAACAGGCAGAAGACTGGCAGAAGACAACAGTATAAGACAAACGGATCAGCACAGGACTGCACATTAGGGAGACAAACGAGGGAGACACAGCTGACTTGGGAGGGGGCAGTAAGCACTGCACCAACAAACAACAACTCTCAACACACACAGAGACCATACTGGGCACACCAGCAGGACCATCCGCCTACGTGACCTTTTCAACGTATTACGTGAACATTGTGTCATTGTTGCTAATCACACCAGATGACAGCGGACCTCATTGAGGTCCAGTGGGAGATATACTATATATTTTAAAGCATTAATGATTAACCCTTTTATTTGTATGTTTCCCAAATCCTCGAGACTAGGAAACCGTCCGTCAAATTCTCCTCGTTTCGAGGGTCAGTCCACTGAGATGTTCAATTATAACAGTTCATTGTGTTCTAAATCAATTTTGTGGAGAGGTGAAGGGGGGGGGGGGGGTTGCTTTTTGGAACACCCCAAGGTAAATGACGAATTTTACCTTCATTTCGTTTAACAATGACAATATGCAACAACATTCACAAAGACCCGTTCCAGCCTTGGTGAGAAAACCATAGTAACAGAGCGAGGTCCGCAGCCTTCGAAAAGACAGACAGATGACGTTTTATTACTCCTCTTTGCAGAATTAAAACGGGAATACATTACTATTTAAAGCATTGGAACAGCAAGCTTTCCCAATATTCCCATATTTGCAGCACTCTCTATCTCTTTCAGTGTCTCTCGATTCACCTGTAAGTGTAATATCAACATGTTTACAAGTGAAATGGTCCAGAAACAGCTTCTGTTTCTGCTCATGATGTCTGGTGCTGGGGTTATAGTAGAGGTCAGAAAGGTCACGACCCTTCCTACAGCGTTCAGGGGTGTCCTGTCCCACAGACAACCACTGGTATGAATCAATTAAGGCACATCAAATCAAGAATTCATGCACTTTGAAGTGACAAATATTGTCTCTCTCTCTCTCTCTCTCTGTCTGGTCCCGTCACTCTCATTCAGTACTTAACCAGCCGCTGAAACTCTGTCTGAGAAACCAAGCTGTTTGATTCAGTCTCGTGAGGGTTTATCCTCAGTGGTGTTTGCTTTACTCACCATGAAACTGTGGTGCATGACTTGAAACCACGACATGACATTAATTTGACCTTATTCAGTATGTAAGCATCTAGCAATCACCAAGAATATCACAGCGACTGCAAAGCCTCGTGGTTAGAAATCTGGGATGGCAATAGCTACGTTTCCATCACTCTATTTTAACACGTATTTTGAAGTATGGCATTGAGAAACGAGCGATGGAAATGCTAAAGCTTGAATACAAATCCCTTAATACACAAAAAACTTTGACTTGTACGAAAAAGTGTCAATGCCAGTAATAAGAGATGTAAATGCATTTTGCAAATAAAGTCATGTGACTTCGCGCAATAAGACGTCAAATCCTGACTAAGTTTCTTAAGTTTGTTTTATATGCGTGTTGTGCATTTTTAGCAGTGCTGGGCAGTAAGTAGTTACAGCAATAATATCATTTTTTGCAGTAGCTAATTATTAATAAGATTTCAGTGATAATATTACAGTTATCATCCATAAAACAGCTCCCTAGTTATGTTTGATGCCTCATAACCTACTGATTTGAAATCCATTTATTTTCATAATTACTTCATAAAGACTTTCCAGACCAATCTCACGGCAATTTGTACATATTTTACGAGGTGGCTAATTCGTACGAACCTCACTCGTACACATTCATATGATTTTTGCTAAATTGTATGTATTTAACGAGTTGCCAATTCTTTTGAATTTGCACGAATGACCTACACCTAACCCCGCCACTAAACGCACCCGTCACTGGGGTTTAGACAAAGACAAACGTAAATCGTACGAGTGAGGTCGTACGAATCCGCCACCTCGTAAAATATGTACGAATTGCCGTGAGATAGCGTTGGACTTTCACAGTCACATGAAGTCAAGCAAGCTTATATTCAACAGATGGAAATATTACATTCAGGAGAAAAGATGATCTGAACACTGATGCGGCCTCATGAAAATGCGTATTAATAGTATGCCAAATAAAAACGAAAACTCGTGGTATTGATATGCAAAAATAGACTTTTGCGTGCATATGATACGAACGTGTTTGGCGTGCATATAATACCAAATTTGTTGGCGTACATATAATATGCATGTATTCCACAACCCATCGTGTAGCATACACACGCCAAAGTAAATTTTTGCATATCAATACCACGAGTTTTCGTTTTTATTTGGCGTACTATTAATACGCAATTTCATGAGATCGGGTTGGGCGTTACTTTACTCTGGCGTTACATCCGAATATAAATTGCATTACTAGAACTAAAAATATTTGTAGAAAAAAAAAAAATCTTATTTTATTATCTTTTGATAAAATATATCATGAAATAAAATCGTATATCGGGTAACAGAGAAAAAACAGCTACGCAATGAGAATAATACAACACTTTTACTTAAACGTGATTATCAATCAACCGAGTGTTTTTAATAACTGCGATCCAGTGTGGATTCGGGTGAAATTATGAGGCAGAAATACATTTCAGAAGGATTTTATGAGGATGATATTCAACTTCTGTGGGAGAAAATAATGCGACTAATTACTGTTGCCAGAAAGTAATAAGTAACGTAATTATATTTCTTTTGAAAGAGTAATTATTGATCGCATTAGTGTCAGAGTATAAGTATCTGGGCATCATAATTGATGACAAACTACATTTTGATTCATATATTAATTATTTGCGATTAAAGTTGAAGAAGCAGCTAGGATTTTATTTCAGAAACAAGTCTTGCTTTTTATTTAATGCAAGGAAGAAGCTTGTGTCTGGAAGTTTGTTACCGATTCTTGACTGTAGTGTATCCAGCATGCCTCTTCTTATCTTCTTGCCTCTCTGGAAGCTGTGTATCACGGTGCTTTAAGATTTATTACGGATTGTAAATTTTCCACACATCATTGTATACTCTATAATAGAGTTGCCTGGTCTTCACTTGCTGTTCGAAGGCAAATGCATTGGTATTTATTGATTTACAAAGCTATTCTGGGTTTTTTGCCATCCTATCAATGTTGTTTGATTCACCAAAAAGTGGTTGTTAACTATTCAATCTTTTTATACTCTTTATGTACCTTCAGCACGAACTAATTTAGGTAAAAGTGCACCGTCAGACTGGAACTCTCTTCAAATGAAACCGCAGCTAAATCAGTTGGTGTCTCTTAGTATAAAAACACTTTTGTGTGCAATAGAAAATGATTTAATGATTTGCAATTGCTTCTAATGCTATAATATTTTATTGTTGTGATGTAATTGTTGTACGTGTATTTGTATAACTGGGCCGCCTATCTTGGCCAGGACACTCCTGGAAAAGAGATTTTTAATCTCAGTGAGGTTCTCTCCTGGTTAAATAAAGGCAAATAATTATGAGTAACTATCCCAACACTGATTTCTAGTATTTATTACATTCTCCTGGAGCGTCTTTAAAAAAAAAACTTTCCCATCGCAGCTCTGTCATTTCACTAAGTCTTGCCACAAACACATATAGCAGCCACTTGATATGTTTGCATGGGGATTTAGGGATGAACATTATCGTGTATTCAGAGCGAACATCTGGTGGGGGTAAAAGGTTACAGTAGAGATCCCAGCCCTTCACTGAATTCCTTCCATCAGATAAATCACCAACAAGTCACTGTGAACCGAGGCTTGGAGCTCAACGCTAACTCAATCCCTCCTACTGCCTCTTCAAACACGACGGGCCATTACACAGAGACCTGTAACCTCAGAATCCGGTCGCTAGCGCGCATGGGCCACCTCACGGATGGGGTATTGTTCTTTCCAGAGGTCAGCGGTTCTGCAGTCAGCCCTCGCAGTTATGATCCAGAACACTAATGTATATGAGCACTTGCCATCAGGATGGTGCAAGGAACCGAGAGACGGTGGGTGACTCAGACGGACGTCAGGGGCTGTAAGCTTTACGAGTCCATGCTGCTGTCAGAGCCCTGAAGAACACTCCTTGTGCTCCAGCTGTCTTGGGTTACGCTGGAGAACGGGGTAACGTTAGCTGAAGTTGTTATGGCAAGGTCAAAGTGCTATTGTGACGACTGTATTTGACTCGTGCAGGGTTCTTCTTCTCTTTCTGTTAATGCGGGTTTTTAATCAGTCTGCTCAGTTACTCTAACACTGATTATAACTGTACGCGTTCCTTGGCCGTGTTACGTGCTTCATGCACAGCATGGGTTGTGATGGTGAGGACATTTTCCCATTGCACACATATTCCCAAATATTGTTTTATCAAAAAAATATTAAAAGTTTTCTGTTTGAAACTAGACAATACTTGTTACTTGTCTAGAAAATACTTCTTGTTTTTGGACATTTTTAGATATCTGGGCTGGAAACAAGACAAAAAGGATGTTTGTGCACCAGAGTTTTCTCTGTGCTTTTCATCGCGTTTAAATAGCTTGAAAACGCATTTTACTTTCACTTTTGAATTAGCGACAATTCGGCGTCGATTGCTTGAATGTACAACAACGCAACAGTACAACAACAAACTCGCTTATATTAAACATATGTATTTTAAAAAGCATCGTGCTGTAGGCCTAATATACAATAACAAATAATTTACACAAAGTTTAAATATGTAAAAAAAAATAAAAATCAGCAAACACCGTGGAACCAAATAAATAAGTTATAAAAAATTATAATAATAAAATTAGATATACGTGTATGTGACCACAAAACCAGTCATAAGGGTCAATAAATAATATTTCAATTGATGTATGGTTTTGGACAATATTTGAAAATCTGGAATCTGAGGGTGCAAAAAATCTAAATATTGAGAAAATCATCTTTAAAGTTGTTCAAATTAATTCTTAGCAATGCATATTACTAATCAAAAATTACGTGTTGATATATTTACGGTAGTAATATCTTCATGGAACATGATCTTAATATCTAATGATTTTTGGCATGAAATAAAAATGTATAATTTTGAGCAATGTATTGTTGGCATACAATGTATTGTCTCATATCAAAATTTGTCTTTGGATAATTTATTTCTACAAATATACCTGTGCTGCTTATGACTGAACACTCAAAAGAGATTTTTAATCCAGGGTCTCTGGTTGAATAAAGGTTAAATAAAAATATCGTCAAAAGTCTTTTCAAAATCCAAAATATATTGTTTTTGAATTTCGTTTTGAAACTGAATGTTTGGCGCTCGTTGTTCTCTCCTCACACGAAGTGAAGAAAACTGTGGTGTTTGTGCTCGTGGTATGGTTTGGTGAAGTCTGGGTTCACACTGTTCTCTCAGATCTTTACTGTATAAAACACAAGCAGGAGCAGTGCATTCGTTCCCTTGAGCTGAAGCGTCCTGGCAGTCAAATATCATGTGTACTGTATGTTGCTGATAGAAGACACAGTGCTCGTGGAGACATGTGCACGCTGCAGAAAGCCAAACGGGTTCGTGTAACATCTTTATTACACTGTCAACAACACATTAGAGATGAAATAAAGGAGGAGGTGCTGCCTTACAAACAGAATTTACACCGTAACGAGAACATAATCACCATTATTAAAGATTACAAAACTTTCTAATTAACTTTATTTTGACCCAAAATAAAATGTTATTTGAGCATATTCTAAGAATGTTAAAATGTCCAGGTTTCATGTCACGACTGGAACATTATGTAAACGTTAGTCAAATATACTAATATCTGTATTTTCAAAATAAATGACATTTAATGACATCCAAGAACGTTTGTAAAGAAATTAATACTTTTATTCAGCAAAAATTTAATGAAAAGTGATAATAAAGACTTATATTGTTAGAAAAAGTTATGTTTTGAATAAAGGCTGTTCTTTTAAACTTTTTATTAATGAAATAATCAAAGAAAAAGTATCACAGACCCCACCCCCCAAAAAAGAAAAAATAATTATAATTAAGATTCAAAACAGGTTCAGCATTGATTATAAATCAGCCTATTAGAATGATTTTTGAAGGGTCATGTGACACTGAAACTGGAGTAACGCTGAAGAAAATTCAGCGCTGCGTCACAGAAATACATTTAAATTGTAATAATATTTCACTATATTTTTTTTCTGTATTTTTGAACAATTAAATATAGCCATGATGAGCAAATGAGACTCATAACAAATCATACTAATCCCGAACATTTGTGTTCGCTGTGATTCCAGACTCATTTCCCAGAGGACTTTTAGCATGTATTAGATGCATAACTGCATTAAAAAAATGATTGACGCTGAAAATACGTTTGTAAATTAATACATGTATCACAGCTGTGCCGTTATTCTCAAACAGCAGATCAGTAGCTGAGAACACATGCTAGATGTTTGGGCTTCTGCTCCGCTGTGAGTGGATCACTAGAGTTCATGAGAGAGACCCCTGCCAGGAGCTTCTCGGACCTCTGTGAGGTCAACATTCGGACCGGTCACTCCATCTCCAGGGTGTTCAGCCGATCTTAAGACGGTCACACTTCTGGGCCTCTCTGAATCTTTGTATTGGGAAGGTCAGCTCGTTCTTCGGCTCATGCTGACTATTGATATTGTTTTTTTGGGGCAACACAAACTATGCTTGATCATGAACTTCAGTCAAGAATTGATGGCTGTCAGACATACACTGCAAAAAAAATAAAAATAATAATAATTAATTATGATTTTCATTTTCATTTATATTTTATATATGATTTTCTTGAATTAATATTTTTTTCTTGTTCTCTGAAAAAAAAAAAATCCATATTTTGTTATTTTTTGTCTTAAAACAAGCACAAATATCTGCCAATGGGGTAATAGAAATAATCTTGCCTTTGAATTAATATTATTTTGATTACCCCATTGGCAGATATTTGTGCTTGTTTTAAGACAAAAAATAACAAATATGATTTTTTTTTTCGAGAAAGCAAGACTAAATATCATAAGTAATTTTACTTGTCAAGTAAATGCATCTTAATTCCAGAATTTTTCGGTATTTATTCTAGAAAATAAGACAGAAAAACTAAGAAAGCACTGCAAAAAAAATGCTTTCTTAGATTATTTTGTCTTGTTTCCCGCCAAGATATGAAAAATATAATATTTCTAGACAAGCATATTGTCAAATATTGTTTTGTTATGAACACGCAAAATGTTGCGCACGCCAAATAATCAAATTTCAATCAGAAAACAAGATTATATCACTCATTGGCAGATTATTTAGCATGTTTCAACCAAAAATAATATAATAATAATAATTTATGCTTGTCTAGAAATTCTTCTTGATTTAAGAATATTTTTGACGTCTCGCCTGGAAACAAGACAAAATAATTTAAGTAAATTATTGCATCATAACCGATTATTGTTAAATGCAGAATTGGGAAATAATAACTTTAGTACATTCGGTAGGCATATATGCAATAATAATAATAATAATAATAAAAGCATGCTGAATCAGCGGCCCGGTTCTCCATTCTGGGCCTGATTTGGCACACATGGCCATGACGGATGACGCTCAGAGATCCGCGTAGATCAGAAACGCCAAACAGATGGAAGCGCTCTGATAAATTACCCACGTTCCCTTCTGGGCTTAATCCATGGCCCAAGCTGGCTCCTTCATTCGGGGTGTCCCTGGCCAATCAATCAGCACATTTGTGCTCGGGTCTGAACGGTACGGCGTAAAACACGCGAGGGTCAAAAGTTCCGAGGATTATCGGTCTGGAAGCCAAGACACTTGTGACCCGGTCGTGACCCGCCACGGTCCATGGACTGTGTTTGGGCTTCTGGATGCCGGGATGTTTGGCGTTTCATTTGGCAGGCTAGTGCGACCTCATCTCGCGGCTGAGCTGCTGCTTGTTTCCGAGCCTCTGTCAGGCACAGTAAATGTGCGCTTGCTGTCGTATTGTGACTGAATGGAGGTCTCCATTAGCAGCTGTGAGTACGAAGGCTAATGTGTCATTATGAGCGCTGAGTGACGGTAATAAACAGCTGGTTTCAGACGCGACGCTGAAATCTCGACCTGGCTATGCTGAATAAAACATGCATCTGTTCCATAAATTATCTCTCGGTGACAAACCCAAATCTTTGTCTGGGAACGGGATCTTGAAGAGCGTTTTATGCACATTTTCTGTCTCGCACTAGACATTAGACACTAGTCTTTCTTTGCTCAGTAAGTGATGATGGTTCATCAAGACACACTTTAGGGTGAAGCCTAGCCTGAAAGCTTACAGCAGTTATAAAAGCCTGACGTTTGAACATTTAGATATATTCGATAGACATGTTTCTAGCATGATTAGCCTGTTACTAGCATATTGATAGCATGATTTAGCAAGTGACTAGCCTGTTGTTAGCATTATTAGCAAGTAACTAGCAAACGACTTCCTCAATTGGACAACACAAATTGTGTGTTTGGTCAAATTGTGAGCAAATGCTCACAACACAACCAAAAAAGAAACGCACTGCAAATACAATTTATTTGTTTGTGTTGTGAGCATTTTCATCATCTGCTGTCAAACTGATGAAAATGTTTTCTTGATTTGCTGGTGCTTTTTCTATTTGCATGTGTTTTCTGAAGTTGCTGCGCGTTGAGCTCTCTCGGCCACCGTACATTCATCTACAACTTTACATTCTAGGGTTCAGCCGATACACTGCAAACAGTGCTTCTCTTACTTAGAGTTTTTTTCTTGTTTCCAGTCCAGATATCTGCAAATTCTTAACTCAAGAGGATTTTCTGGACAAGTAAAATATTATTTATTATTATACCATCACGCGCACACACACGCGCACACACACACCACACACACAACACACACACACACACACACACACTCTCTCTCTCTCTCTCGCACACACACACACTCACACTCTACACACACACACACACACACACACACACACACACACACACACACACACTCACACTCTCTCTCTCTCACACACACACAACAACACACACACACACACACACACACATCACACACACACACACACACACACACACCACACACTCAACACACATACTCTCACTCTCTCTTCACATCACACGCACACACAGCACACACTCACACACTACACACACACCATCTCTCTCTCTCTCTCTCTCTCTACACACACACAACACACACACACTCATACATCACTCTCAGCTCTCTCTCACATGTGATTGCCTCTGATGAGCAGCAGTGAAGATGATGAGGAGGGCATGTGTGGGGAGAGTGTGTGTGAGGAGGTTGGTGTGTGACAGGTGTCCTGAGGAGCGCGGGGGGAGGGCTGCTACAGGTGAGGAGATGCCACGGCCGCACACGCCTGGTGTTTGAGGACACTGCTGGGCATGAGTGACACAGGTGAGGACAGAGACGAGCGCAGCGGCTCAGCACACACAGAACATCGGCCAGACAGACCTGCATATTGTGCACAAACAATAAATCCTGCTGTGTCTACATTACTGCAGTCACGCCAATCCAGACAGGCCTTCGTTACAGCTTGTGCTGAGACCAGCCGTGTGTGTGTGTGTGTGTGTGTGTTTATGTGGTTTTGAGTACACACAATTGTATAATGACATATGACAGGTATTACAAGGAGAAGGAGATTTATGAGGACATTTTCAGTGTCCCCATAATTCAAAACGCTTATAAATCATACAGAGATGCACAGTCTCCTGTGAGGGCTAAGTTTAGGTGTAGGGCAATAACACATACAGTTTAAAACTGTACCATATAAAAAACATTATGCCTATGGAGAGTCTCCGTAAAGCATAAAACCAACATTTGTGTGTGTGTGTGTGTGTGTGTGTGTGTGTATGAGAGTGTGTGAGAAAGAGAGAGAGAGAATTTGTGTGTGTGTGTGTGTGTGTGTGTGTGTGAGAGAGAGCGAGAGAGAGAGAGTGTGTGTGTGTGTGTGTGTGTGTGAGAGAGAGAGAGAGCGTGTGGTGTGTGTGTGTGTGTGTGTGTGCGTGTGTGTGTATGAGAGTGTGTGAGAAAGAGAGAGAGAGAATTGGGTGGTGTGTGTGTGTGTGTGTGTGTGTGTGAGAGAGAGAGAGAGAGAGAGAGAGTGTGTGTGTGTGTGTGCGCCTGTGTGTGTGTGTGAGAGAGAGAGAGAGCGTGTGTGTGTGTGTGTGTGTGTGTGCGTGCGTGCGTGAGTGCGTGCGTGCGTGTGTGTGTGTTATGTGTGTGTGTGAGAGAGAGAGAGAGAGCATGTGTGTGTGTGTGTGTGCGTGTGTGTGTGTGTGTGTTAGTCCTGTGATGAATCTGAGAGCAGTCTGAGACTTTGAGATGTATCAAAGCTGAAGGTCCTTAGACACAAACTAATTTTTCCATCATTGTTTATTTTTTTATTTTCAATCTCATATAATCTGAGAATGTACAGGGAAACCAAAAAGTATTCAGACACCAGATATAATTTTTGATTTTTTTTTCTAGTGGGTGCTGGACACTATATTTCATTTATGTAAGTGAGGATAGCAAAATAAAGTCAACTGTGATATATTATACACAAACATTCTTCATACAGTGGACTATCAGTAAAATTGATAACAGCTTGGTATTAAAAATGATTCAGACACTTTGAGCTGAGCATGCTTTGCTTCAGTGTTTTCTTTAATTGCTAATACGAGCTTCTTACAGCACAGACTGAACATAATTAAGCATTGCTTGGTGATTGGAGCTAAATTGGTTTTATCTAATTGTGTACTTAAATCTAACAGCTGACAGCTATTCAACCGAATTCATAACATACCTTTCTATCAAAGATATCTAATATCTACCATTCTGACACAGTTTAACTCTGAGCTCTTCTCATATTTTATTAGCATTTTCTAAACTACAGCGAATAAACTGTGATAATGTGAGGAATATCGAAGGAGTCTGAATACATTTAGGGTTTGACTGTATATAAACGCAGCAGAGAAACAAAAGAGACGGTGCTCTGCATGATTGTTGTGTTCTAGTATCTCTTCTCTCAAACTTCATGAGTGTTATTAGAGCCGTCTGAAATATGGGACAAATAACGATCAGTAGCACTGCAGGCCTGGTGACTGCGGAGGAACCCGGACTATATCACATAACTGCGGAAGATTTAAGGAGACAAAGAGCGAGGCTGAAGTCCTCATGAAAGGCCTGCAGGCGCTGCCCCAACCCTGCGCAGATCAGCTTGACTTTATTGCCACGTGGCATATGGTCGCAGACAAACTGTCATGCCAGCAGATGACCGAGCCGAGGCATCACGCTGATTTGGGGAGAAACACAGGGCCGAGTGTCCGCGGGGGACAGTGACCGAATGCGGCAAATTGATCCAATTGTAGGAAGCAAGACTTCTTGCCAATTATGTGGGTCATGTCAGCGTCTCTGTAGTCTTGGGCCCGTACGTGAGTGTGTTTGTTTAGTGTATTTAACGGATTGTGTGTCCAGCAAACTGACCCTCACACCGTGTCCTAACTACACGCGTCACGACAGGATTCCAGCAAAACGCAGGTTGGCGGTTCACACTACACGCGACGCGACAGAATCAATCAAATATCACAGCCAATCAGAAGAGTGTGTGGGCGGAGCCTCCCTGGAAGCGCACTGCTCTCGCAACAAAATGAGTATGTTTATAATCTAATTCATAAATATTAAACCTTTTTAATATTATTAAAAGTACATACTGAGTGACTGAGACCATCTTTGTCATGGAATATGCTTGTTGGTTCGCAGTTTTAATGTACATCTTATTTACAAGATCTGAGGTAAACTATCGGTTGTTGCTTTCAGTATGGCTATAACGGTCAGGCAGAATGATATTCAAATTCATATTAGACACGTTTACGTTTGAATAAAGCACATAATCAGTACTAGAGATTATCACTGTCATTAGTTTGTATGTTGTTGTTCCAGCCGCAACGTCACAAAAATAGAAACCGTTTCTAAATTAGAAATTTTGCGTGTCGCCATTGCGGCTAGTTAGGACAGAAACTCTGATTGACATGGAAAAGATACCTTTTATCGCGTGTCGCGGCATTGCGTTGCGTGTAGTGAGGACACGGACTCACGGACTGGATCTGGTGACTGCGGTGATCATCTGATCTGGATACGGACTGGATCTGGTGACTGCGGTGATCATCTGATCTGGATACGGACTGGATCTGGTGACTGCGGTGATCATCTGATCTGGATACGGACCGGATCTGGTGACTGCGGTGATCATCTGATCTGGATACGGACTGGATCTGGTGACTGCAGTGATCATCTGATCTGGATACGGACCGGATCTGGTGACTGCGGTGATCATCTGATCTGGATAAGGACCGGATCGGGTGGCTACGGTGACCATCTGATCTGGATACGGACTGGATCTGGTGACTGCAGTGATCATCTGATCTGGATACGGACTGGATCTGGTGACTGCTGTGATCATCTGATCTGGATACGGACTGGATCTGGTGACTGCAGTGATCATCTGATCTGGATACGGACTGGATCTGGTGACTGCAGTGATCATCTGATCTGGATAAGGACCGGATCGGGTGACTGCAGTGACATCTGATCTGGATACGGACTGGATCTGGTGACTGCAGTGATCATCTGATCTGGATACGGACTGGATCTGGTGACTGCAGTGATCATCTGATCTGGATACGGACTGGATCTGGTGACTGCAGTGATCATCTGATCTGGATAAGGACCGGATCGGGTGACTGCAGTGATCATCTGATCTGGATACGGACTGGATCTGGTGACTGCAGTGATGCAGTGATCATCTGATCTGGATACGGACTGGATCTGGTGACTGCGGTGATATCTGATCTGGATACGGACTGGATCTGGTGACTGCGGTGATCATTGATCTGGATACGGACTGGATCTGGTGGACTGCGGTGATCATCTGATCTGAATACGGACTGGATCTGGTGACTGCAGTGATCATCTGATCTGGATAAGGACCGGATCTGGTGACTGCGGTGATCATCTGATCTGGATAAGGGACCGGATCGGTGGCTACGGTGACCATCTGATCTGGATACGGACCGGATCTGGTGACTGCGGTGATCATCTGATCTGGATAAGGACCAGATCGGGTGGCTACGGTGACCTCGGAATAAGAAAGCAAAAGACTAATATTAGCGTAGATGTCAATTTTCTTACGATGTAACAAGTACATCGTGTTTAATGGAAGTGTTCCCATAAATATATGTATATATATATATATATAATGTATTAATATAATATCCTCGGTTTTGATTCTACATAGAAACCTTATCAACTTCCATTTTTCCTTTGTCCCATAATACTAACTTAAAAAATTTAAACAATGTACAAAAAAAAAAAATTAAATAAATCTTGAATACATTACTATGATCTATGATCAACGTTGATTAAAACACACAAAATAAAACCTTAAATAACATTTACTATAATTAACTCTTAAAATCCACTCTGAAACCATAAATTTAACACCAAAAAATTTTAATAAAAAATTAACTTGTGACCAAAAATATCCCAATTTTACAAATTATTTTAAACTTCCATGTTCATGTACTATAAAACTACCCTGTGACTGCGTGTAAACCCCCTTAAAACACCACATCTTTTTCTAAGCGAAGTGTGTTCTGTGTGTGTCACGTGTACAGCCCTCACCAGGTACCCATCACAACAGATCCAGACTCATCAAGACAGAACCAACCACCCACCTTCCACCCCTCTCTCTAACCATCACGCCGCTCTTCATGTTCTGTACAGAGTCAACTGCATTTCCATCAGAACAACCTGGAGAACTTTCCACATCCCAAAATAAAGCCAAGAAGACCCTTTTTGTCTTAAAAATTTCAATAAAGAACCCTCACAAAACCCTGTTTTGTGTCGAAAAATTTTTGACCTTAAACAGGTCAGAAACAAATACATCTTTTGACTCTATTAAAAGAATTCCACCATAATGGTTCTTCTATAAAGGGTCATCCAAAGACCATATTCATACCTATGTGATTTCCCAATCCAACCCAGATGCACATAATGCACTACTGTTGGATCTTCTCCCCCACTCCCCATCAAATCATTTATATCCTCAGCAAGGAACCCAACTTTCACCAAATCAACTCCCCACATTCCACTCCTCGGCCCCCTCTGACTAAAAATAATATGAGCACATGATCTAAAAAAAAAAAAAAAAATGTACAAATAATCCGGCAGATTCAATCAACTAAAACTGAGGGCCCTAGCTTAAAGCCAGACTAGGCCTTAGGTAAAGTAGCAATTTACCCAGCACCCCTTTACATTATCCTCATTAAACCAAATTCCCCCTCCAAGGGGAAGGGAAGACTTCCATTTGGAACGGCAATGACTTCCATTCAAGGTTTCCCATTCATTCTCTCTAGAGAAGGACCCTCTCTTTGGACAAGATCGCGCGTAAGCGAGCGTAAGTGTGTCATGCTCATGTTTCAGCTAATTTTGAGCTGACCCATATTTTCTTCGGGGGGATCTTGCTCCATCAAAAACCAAGCAAAAGTGATCAAGGCCTGTTTAGTATTACAACAACGAAAAATAACACATTCCTCGTTAATATGGAAATATTAAAAAAATTCTGGCCTCAATTAACTAGAGGTCGGCAAAATCGCCACAGCAAAAACAGATTCTGCATCCTCACGAAAACAGGTGAATCTACTACAAGCTCAGTTAGCGGCTATGAATGTTAAACTAAAGAAGAAAGACGATCAGATCAAAGAACTGGAAAAGAGATTGGATGATGTAGAGCAATATTACCGTATGGATGATCTGATTATCTCTGGATTGAAAACACGACATCGTGCTTATTCTAATGTCGCTGCGGGAAACAATGCTGATGACACAACTACTGAGACGGAGACCCTGGAATTCCAGGTTATCCAATTCTTCGGTAGTAAGGATATTTCCATTCGCAGTAATCAGATCTCGGCTTGTCATACACTCCCTCGGAATAATAAAAATAGTCCTATCCCCCGGCAATCATAATTCGCTTTGTCAACAGAAAGGACAAGATCGCCTTGTTGCAACAGGGGTTCAAGTTAAAAGGCACGGGAGTGTTTGTGAATGAACATTTAACGAGAAGAACGGAAACATTGCTTATGAAGCGCGGCAACTGAAAAAGGCTAAAAGATTAAAGCGACCTGGTCTCGGAATGGTAAAGTTTATATCCGAACGACTGGTGTAACACCAGAAGAGGAAAGAGCAGTGATGGTGAAGGAAATGGACGAATTGAACGTGTATAAATGATGATTAGAGCTGAGTCACAATATGAACTGTGGATGGGCGGACCTATTACTTTATTTTTTTTATTTTTTGTGTCGTTGATTGTGGATGATGATTATTTAATTCTCTGGGACAGATGGAATATTCAGTTTCACGTGAGTCTGTGTCGATTCTTTTGCCAGTTTAATTTCTATGGCTTCTATTGACTTGCCCAATTTGGACGATAACTCTTTTATTTTTAATTCGTTTGAGCAGAATATAGACAGTTGTGGTATCTACGATAGTTTCTTTAATCCTGATGTAAATCAACCTAATTTAAACTTATTAAAACTGTCTTGTAACTATTACTCTGAAGGGCAAGTAAACTCACTGCATCAAACCATAAACTTTTCTAAAAATCTTTTCTCTACTTTCCATTGGAATATTCGTAGTAGTGTCTATGAAAATCATGACGAATTGAGAATTTTCCTGTCTACTTTAAGTTTTTCCTTCTCAGTCTTGGCCTTTTCTGAGACTTGGCTGACTGATGATGTATTTTCTTTATTCCCCCTACCTACTTATGTATCATTTCATTCTTGTAGAAAAAACAAAAGAGGAGGGGGTGTCTCTTTATATGTTTTGAATTCCTTTGATGCTGGTGCTAGAGATGATCTTAGTACAGAATTTGACACCACTAACACAGAGTCTATATTTATTGAAATTCCATCTTGTCAGCAATTCAATGGCAAGAGCATTCTGATCGGATGTATCTATAGACCACCAGATTCAGACCATAACACATTTATTGATGCACTTCAATCAACACTTGAGTTAATAACCAAAGAGAGCAAATTATGTTTTTTACTTGGTGATTACAATATTAATTTATTTAAATGTGATTTACCACAAACAGTTGATTTCTTAAATGCACTTTATTCTTTTAATTTTTTTCCTCTTATTACTAAACCGTCTAGAATCACCTCCTCATCTGCTACTCTCATTGACAATATTTTGTTTAATTCTTACAATTTTGAGGTCACTTCAGGCCTCCTGATGTGTGATGTCTCTGACCACCTTCCTGTTTTCCAGTTTATCCAATCCCGCCAACTAATGTCTAGCTATCCTAAGAATGGGCCAAATAAATGTCGTAAATTCTCTAGAAATAACATTGATCATTTTAAGTCTGCCATTGGCAATATCATATGGGATGAGGTACTTGTGTCACAAGACGTTAATAGTGCATACAGTTTATTCTTAAAGTATTTTAATAAGGCCTTAGATTTATCATTTCCGTTGACGAGCACAAAATCTAGAAATAAATACTCTAAGGGGAAGCCGTGGATATCTGATGAACTAAAAAAGCTTTCTCGGAAAAAAAATAAACTTTATAGGAGGTCTATTCTCAACCCTTCTTCAATTAATGCTGAAACTTATAAGAAATGTAAAAATCAATTCACATCTTTAGTAAGAAAAGCAAAGAAAGCATATTATTCAAATAAATTTGCACAGGCTTCTAAAAACATTAAGACAACATGGCACCTCATTAATCACTTATTGAACCGTACTAAATCCCCATTTACTGCCCCTGTAGTAATGAACAGTAAGAAGGGGGTTCTCTCAAACCCTGTTGATATTGCTAATGGCTTTAATGATTTTTTTGTATCGGTTGGTTTTGAACTAGCATCTAACATTAATGGTTTGGATATACATCCATGTTCTTTAATCAAAGGTCAATATCCTCCATTCTATAATTTTGACCCACCAACTGTTCAAGAGGTTCGTAATATTATTTTTTCACTTAAAAATGCAGCCCATGGTCATGATGGCATTAAAAGTGTTCTTATTAAAGAGACAATTGACTATATTATTAAACCTCTCACTCATATTCTCTCACTGTCTCTGAAAACTGGAATTGTCCCTCAGAATTTGAAAGTTGCTAGGGTTATACCAATTTTCAAGACCGGTGACTCTAAGGAATTTAGTAATTATAGGCCAATATCAATTCTCCCGTGTATATCGAAAATCTTAGAAAGACTTGTCTTTTCGAGATTATTTAATCACCTGGATGCCAACAATATTTTATATAAACATCAATATGGTTTTCGGAAGCGACACTCTACTGAGCATGCCCTTATTCAACTTGTGAACTATATTTCTTCAGCTCTTGACAATAAAAAATTTGCTCTTGGAGTCTTCCTGGACTTGAGTAAGGCATTCGATACGGTCAGTCACAATATTTTGATTGCCAAACTTAGTAGATACGGAGTGGAGGATGTTGCCTTGAGATGGTTTAGAAGCTACTTAGCTAATAGAGAGCAATATGTATATCTGGAAGGCTATACCTCCATGAAGTCACAAATTATGATTGGGGTCCCTCAAGGATCAATTTTGGGGCCTCTTTTATTTTTAATTTATATTAATGATATGGCCATGACTTGTACCAAACTCCTTCCAGTACTATTCGCAGATGATACAAATCTTGTAGCTTCTCACCAAGACTTCAATATTTTAATCAAAACGGTCAATGAGGAACTATCATACATTGTGGAATGGCTTCAATGGAACAAACTTACTCTCAATAAAAAAAAATGCAACTTTATGATTTTTTGTAATACTAACAAACATTACCCTATAGAATTATCTAAGATCTTTATTAATGACACTCAAATCGAATTGGTTCAGCATACCAGATTTTTGGGAGTTATTATAGATAGTGGTCTTAAATGGTCTAACCATATCAACTTTGTATCTAAGAGGTCAGCTAAAATGTTAGGTATATTGAGGAGGGTTTGTCCTTTAGTTCATTCTTCAGCTTTTTTAACCTTATATTATAGTTTTTTGTTTCCATTTATTAATTATTGCAATATTGTTTGGGCAGCTACCTATCCTACCTACCTGAAGAAATTAATAGTCATACAGAAGAAATATCTTAGATTTATTTCTCATTCAAATAGATATGCACCCTCGGCACCCCTTTATAATAAATTTAAAGTTCTCCCTATCGATAAGGTAAATATTTATCAAACATGTTTACTTATGCATAAATTTATATATAGGAAACAAGATCTACCAGACTCTTTTCAGAGTTTGTTTACCCCTATCTCACATGTACACTCATTTCAAACTAGACATAGTAATAATAATTTACTCTTACCATACACACGAACTACAAGACATCAATTTAATATTTCTTTTAGAGGTCCTAAGCTCTGGAGTGATTTAAGTCCATCGTTGCGATCAATGTCCTCTTATTCTGCTTTCAAAAAGCATTTGAAGAGATTGCTATTGCTAGCCTGACGCCGTTATGTAGTCTTTTCTAGGTATTGCTTGCTTTTTTGCTTTCTTATTTGGATTGATCATTTTATACGTTATTGAATTGCTTTGTATCGTTTGTTGTTTGTTTTTTTTATTGTGTTTTTTTGTTTTAGTCTGCATGTCTCATGAGTTAAGAGGAGCAGGAGTGGAACTCTGTACAAGCCTAGAGTGGCTTCGTTCCCTCCTTGCATAGTTTTGTACTTGTACTAAACATGTGCTAAACAAATAAACTAAACTAAACTAAAAACTAAGCAGTGCATCGTGACACAAAACAATGATGCGGAGATATTTTAAGATATGTCCGAGCAAGATAATTTCATTTTCAGTGCATTTTAGTCTGGGACTAGATCAAGCTTTGTCTGTGAAACCGGGGGAGATGTTTTAGGGGCCAAATTGATTAAACAGGGCATGAGAACGCAAACCGATATATACCGATATATACCGTCAATCCGCAAATTAAAGAGCAAAAATGCGGATCATTTTCTTAATGACCAACACAAAAGCAGTACAAATTAACATCGGGCCACAAACAAGCAGAGCCGGTGATAATTAGGTGTGGGTCATCGACTAGCAAAAATGGGTTGAATAAATAACGGCGCACATACCAGTAAACTGACTAATGGAAACCTTAGTAAATCACCTTGTATGATTATTTAAATACTCTCATAAATGTTGTGTCTCAAAGGGAAATTCATACATATATGCATATGCAATAAGCTCAGTTAGGCTAATTTCAGAATTGTCTTTAATATGCAAAATGCATGATTTAATGAATTAATTTGGTTATTTCAGATTATGCATTACAACAACACTAGATACGTAAAATACGTTGTAGGACTAATAATACAAGTTTTCTGAAGTGACACACCAATGACAAAATAAAAAAAATCGGTCATGATTGTGTGTGACACGACTTTTAGCTGAATATAAATGTCAGTAACAACTCTACAATAATGAGTCATATAGGGAGCTCGTTTTTTATTTTCGCATTTATATACAACATCTATGAAACTGATTGCTTCATCTTGAGACAGGCTCTTTAAAAGTAACTGTACCAAAACACGGCGCATTAATAACGCGAAGCTGAGCTCAAGCTGGTCGTGAAGAAATATTACGCATTTATTATCATTATTATTATGAAGATAATCCTTCAAGTGCGAGTTTATCAGTCCGTCTTCAGTCAGATAAAAACTATAATTTTCTTCTTAAGGAAACTAAATCTTATATTTGAGAAATTACGAATTTTTGAAGAATTGCACTTTCTTATGAACTTTGTGGAATTTATCTTAAAAAATATTTCTTAACTTATTTCATAGGAATATTTTCGTGAATCCGGCCCTTGGCCCTAGATATGTCTCCAAGCATTAATATCTACATTGGGTAACACTTTATTTTAAGCCGTCCTTGTTACATGTACTTACTGTACTATTATAATAACAATGCTTCATGCATAATTACATATAAGTAACCTTTTCCAAAACCTAACCATATAGTAAGTACATGTAGTTAATTAATAGTACTCAGTTCTTAAATGTAAATTAAACTGTAACAAGTACACTTTAAAATAAAGTGTAATCCTACACTGTATAATTTATTTTTGTCTTGTTTTATAGCATAGATATCTAAGCATTTTTTAATCAAGCAGCATTCACATGACAAGTAAAATGACTTAAGATATTAAGTCTTGGTTTTCTAAACAAATTATCAAAATGTTGCTAGTTTTTTATTAAAACAAGTACAAATATCTACCAATGGGGTAAGAAATGGCATGTGAAAGTTATTATATGATATAGGGACAACCAGAGGGGGAATTGGGGGTGTATTGTATACTTACTACAAATAGCATAACACAATGGAAAAAAAAAAGAAAAATTCAAATTAAGATTGGTTCAACAAGACTTTTTCTTGTATTTTAAATGCATAAAATCGCACCTTGTTTGTAACTTTTAATTGTTTACCTTGAAAATACTAAATACTTTTTTTGCAGTGTACATCTACACATACAAGAAAAGATAAATTTTTGTTTTGTCTTCTAACATATCAAGAGGTTTGAGTCCTGGACAGATGGCCCTGGGAGAGCGTATCAGGGTGTTTGGTCGGAAGAGGCTGCTCTTGTGGGGCAAATGTGATTACTGTGACTGTGGTCTGCTGTTACCTGTCCTCACACCTCGTCAACTTCCAGAGGAACGTCTGGCAGCCCTCCACCTGACAGCTACGCCATGAAAAGCTTTCTGTACACTTTGATTTAGGGACCCAAGCCAGCACAGAAACTGGAAAGTGGCGAGTGTGTTGAGACCAAAAACCACACCAGCATTCTTGAAATTCATCTGAAAGATCTACTTTTATTGCCAGAAAAAAATCTAATATCTAATCAATACATACAATTAGACACGATATAGAAATGAAATCACTAACAACAAAAATAATCAAGAAACTGCATCTGAATTGATACAATTACAGTTGCATAAATATTGTTTATTCATTTTAATATAGAAATATGATGGAAAAATAAATTGAACATGGATGTCACACTAAAACCACCAGTGGCTAAACAGTTCATGTGTGAGTCATTGAATTATTTACTCAACTGATTTATTCAGTATTGAATCACTGCTGCATGTTGTAAAAGATGCTACGCATTGCTGGACTTTATTTGGAACTATTTTTGTTGCCGAATTGGCACAAAGAAATTACTTTTATTCACTTTGTTGTTTCTTTATTGTCTGCATAAAATCAACATCACGTTTTGCAATCATGCTCATATTCATGAAAACGTCTCTCTCACACTTGTGATATTGCTTAATTACAAATAATATGAAAAAACTTTTTTTTGCAATCATATCTTACCATTTTTGGCCATTTGTATTAATTTAGGTGACATTTTTGACAATTCCCCCATTAAATTCTGACCAGCAGTATCAAAACAAGTTTGAGCTTTAGTGGACTTTGCTATTCTAATACAAATCCAAATAAAATACTTTTAGTCTGAGACAAGATCTTCAAAAATGTTCTGAAGACCGTTCTTGAGTACTTCAACCAGTGTTGGGGAAAGTTACGTGTTACAACCAAGTGTCAACCTCCTGGTCTCTCTCGTGAAACCAACACGTACGTGACTAAAACTGTAATTCATCGACTGGCCGCTATAGGCGAGCTCCAAAAGGGAGTCAATCCCATAGACCCCCTCCCCCATGTTAAAAAGCCCAACTTTACAGCAGAAAAAATATATGTTTACAACCTGGTACAAAAAGTGGTTTTGGTCTATATAGATAATTTTGCCGTTCATGACAACTGTAAGGGGGGTGAATTTTTTTATTACTCATCCATTTAAATTATATCAAGCCTTTAATCTTTGCATAATTAAGGGCTGTGGCCACTTGAGTGACAGGTGGATTGCCGCTGCTGTCACCACTGTCGTGCTTGGTGGGCGTGGTTTCAGCAACTAGCTCCACCCTCATCCTGCCTTTTTGCCCATTTTCGATTATCCGGAGTGACACGCAGCCAAGATGGCGACGGGCGGCTTCGCCCACTTTGAGCTTCAAAAATCCTCTTCAGAAACCTACGGGTGACGTCACGGACACTACGTCCATGTTTTTTACAGTCTATAGTTACAATATTGCGTTACTTTTTATGGAAAGTAATGCGTTACGTTACTTTTGCGTAACTTTTTAAATACGAGCAGGGCTTGATTGTTTGTTTTTAATACAAGAAGTTCTATTTATAACAAATATAAAAGACTTTCACACCAAAAAGTGCACTGAGTAAACCTCAGACTGAAGGAAGAGTAAATCACGTCTGTACAGAAGAGCTCAGGAGAAGTTCAACACTCTTCAGCAATAAAAAAAAAACAATGTTAGTTTATCTAAAGTCATTATTGCTTATTATTATGATTGAACCGGATCATCAAAGGTCAGCCGCAAAGACATTGGTTAATAAAATGAGATTAGATATATTTGTGTTATTTAACATATTTAATTATTGCATATTCTGAGTTTATATTTCACTGTCTTACTTCATTTTGATGAATGCTGAATATGTTTTTTTGCGAGTGGGATGAATTAATGCATGTTGATATTTAGTCTAGAACTACAGTTCACACATGTACTCTGTACTTCTGATTTCTCCCAATATGTGACAGGAGAGCATCAATAAATGGGAAAACAAAGTAGCAGGCGTTACATTTCTGAAAAAGTAACTCAGATATTGTCTTGTAAATTTACCCTAACCCTAACCTTTTACTAGTTACTTGAAAAAAGTAATCTGATTACATAACTTGTTATACATAACCCCCAACACGGACTACAACACTATCTTGTGTGCATCTGGGTCCTGGAGAACACGCATTAACTCCTGACCACCCTGCAGCTCTCGCTCTGAAACTCTTTAAAAGCCCAGGCCGCGCCGCAATTATCTTTTATGATCTGCCAGGGAACTCTGGTGGCGTCGGGCAGAGATGAGCGCCTCCGTGACCAGGGCTTGGTAAATTGCAGCTCTCAGCTCTTTTACAATAGCACTCGGTGATCGCCAGGCAGCGAGCAGCACATAAAGCATGTGATCGCTTCGGGAAGAGTTGTGGCTTGGCTTTCATTGCTTGTGGGAGGTCTCGTCTTTAGCTGTGATTGGAGGGGTGGACAGAATTTTAACGGTAAATCAGCGGCGTCGATATAATGGACAAATCTCTTCTAACGGTTATGTCAGGGCAGGAACGGGAGGGTCTGAAGCGAAGCGTAGAGATCAATGCATGCTTGACTCATCCCATTAGAATAGAAGAGCAAAGCAAAGCTGAGAGCCATCAGGAAGATTGGACAAGAGCACGCTGACCACACACTGCAAAACATGATTTTATTACTTAGTATTTTTGTTTTTTTCTAGTATAAATATCTAAACATTCTAGAATCAAGGTGCATTAAGGATAAATTAAGATATTATGTCTTAAAAAATATAACAAATTTGTTAGTTCTTGCTTAAAACAAGCACAAAAAAATCTACCAATGGGGCAAGAAAATTATTATTGTTTAGCCTTTGACTTAAGATAATTTTTCTTATCCCAATGGCAGATATTTTTGCTGGTTTTAAGTAAGAACTATCAAAATTATGATTTTTGTAAAAAAAAAAATAACTTAAGTAATTTTACTTGTCATGTGAATGTCTTGATTCAAAAATGTTATGATATATTTATACTAGAAAAAAATATGGAAATACTAAGTAACAAAAAATAATGTTTTTGCATTGAAAATTCCCGGAAAAATTGCTGTCAGCTAATAGAGTTAATTCACATAGACCTACTTAGGCAGAGCCGATCCTCCCTATACGCAGAATATGCACGCTGTTTAGGGCCCCCAAAACACCAGGGGGCCCCGTCGCTCTCAAAGATGACTTCATTTTAGTTTCGTTTTATAATCTGACCAGCGGCTATGAAAACATGAATGATCATTTATTGTAATACAGTGTTGTCATCGCCCTTTCTATGTAAAAATCAGCCAAATCATGTAACGGGGCAGTCGTGGCCTAATGGATAGAGCGTTGGACTTGAAACCCGAGGTAACCCAAGGTTGTGGGTTTGAATCCTGGCTCTGGCAGGAAGTGTCCACGACTGAGGTGAGACCCTTGAGCAAAGCACCGAACCCCCAACTGCTCCCCGGGCACCGCAATGTCGGCTGCCCACTGCTCGCTTGGATGGGTTAAATGCAGAGAACACATTTCACTCCTCATTATACTCTGTATAATTGTGTATGTGACAAATAAAGCTCATCTGAGCTTAATTTGTATTTTGTAACGTGAATGTGGTAAAGTCTCTTGCTCGAGACTAAAACAACGAGTTGAAAACATAGCGAGCCACATAAGAGCACTGTTTTCTTGAGCCGATTTCGAACACGGACAAAATGTGATTCATCAATAACCACTCGAACCCCCCCCCCCCCCCCCCCCCGACACAGGTTTTGCGTAGGACCCCAGAAGTCTACGATCGGCTCTGTACTCGGTAACACTTTTTATATCACTAATATTAATGCGAGTGATATTTTGGTTTAAGATCACCAGTGGAGATATATCAATTACAATTAGGCTAAAACATAAAAAGTGCACGCAATGTGTCTTTTTTCATGCTTGTTTTGCGATAACATTTGTTATGTTGACGTATAAACTGAGAACACGTGCTCAAAGCTTCGGTATAAAAACCGCCACGTCCAGTTGTAGGAAGCATTAAAGAAGATCAAAAATGACAGAGATGTTACGAAGTGCAGAAAAGCACTATTTTACTTAGGCAGAGCCGCTCCTCCTATACGCAGAATATGCACGCTGTTTAGAGGCCCCCAAAACACCAGGGGGCCCCCCTTCGCTCTCAAATGATACTTCATTTTAGTTTTGTTTTATAATCTGACCAGGCTTTAAAACATGAATGATCATTTATTGTAATACAGTGTGTCATCACCCTTTCTAATGTAAAAAACAGCCAAAATCAAGTAAACCGGGGGCAGTCGTGGCCTAATGATAGAGTGTTATAATGACTTGCAACCCGAGGTAACCCAAGGTTGTGGTTTGAATCCTGGCTCTGGCAGGAAGTGTCCACGACTTGAAGCAAAGCACCGAACCCCCAACAGCTCCCGGCACCGCAATGTCGGCTGCCCCACTGCCCGCTTGGATGGGTTAAATGCAAGAACACATTTCACTCCTCATTATACTCTGTATAATTGTGTATGTGACAAATAAAGCCTCATCTGAGCTTCATCTGACTAATTTGTATTTTGACGAGAAAGTGGTAAAGTCTCTTGCTCGAGACAAAAACAAAGTTAAAACATAGCGAGCCACAGAAAGACACTGTTTTTTGAGCGCGATTCAAACAACGACAAATTGTTTCATTCATAACACTCGAACCCCCCCCCCACCCCCCCCCCGACAAGTTTTTCGTAGGGCCCCCCAAAGTCTACGATCGGCTTTGTAACACTTTTTTTATCACAAAATATTAATTTGCGAGTGATATTTTGGTTGAGAACACCAGTGGAGACATATCAATTTACACATTAGGCTATAACTTAAAAATGTGCACGCAATGCCTTTTTTCATGCTTGTTTTGCGATCAAATCATTTGTGATGTTGACGTAATAAACTGAGACGACGTGCGTCAAAGCTTCGGTATAAAAACCGCCCGCGTCCAGTTGTGGCAGCATTAAAGAGATCAAAAATGACAGAGATGTACGAAGTGCAGAAAAGCAGCTATTCCGTGTACAATTTGAACCAGGTCAACTTCAGGCTTTGAGGAATTAGCAATCCATTACCCATTCTTGTTTATAATCGAAACTAATATGGCTTCTTGTTATCAAGATCTTTAGTGTTTTGTTAATGCGTGAACTTCATATTATTTGTAGTGCACTTGCCATCCAATAATCACAATAAACTTTGTACTTGGTTACCTTTTAATAAACTTCTGCCAGATTTATAACAAAACCTGTTGTCTACATCAGGGTATCCCAAAGTGGGGTTCGCGAACCCCTGGTGGCTCGTGAGGAAATTGCAGGGGGTTCGTGATTCTGTACATTTACCGTTAACTAATTAAATTTAATTTAAATGTTTTTGACGTTTAGTTCACACTTTAAGTGAACACAGGACATCTATAAGATTGATTGAAATGCTGATAAAGACTTGAAAGTATGAGACATAAACACATGACTGAATTATGACTGAAATATATAAAAATAGAACATTTATTCTATGGCAGCTAAAAAAATTATTTGGCGCCTAATTTTGTTTAGACAATATACTAATTTATTCTACTAACCCAAACCCCAACTTAAGTCTACTAATACTCTAATGAGAGTTATCTGACATGTACAGTAGTTACTTACAGTGAGTAGAATGGCTGTAATTGTAACCAAATGTATGACACTAGATTTGCATTATGCACATGTTGTACCATTTCCAAGCAGATGTTACTAAATATTGCTCAGACCAACAGGTGAGCCCAGTCCACTCGAAACCAGATCAGAACCAGAACTTCAATGCCAGCCTCCTAAACAATCTCTCGATTTGTGAGATGCTTAACTCAGATATTGATTTTTACATCATGGAAATGCTCAGATGGCGTATATACGTATCAGATTTCACCGCAGCACTGGAGACCGGTTTCGTTGCGTTTCTCGGAGGCGGACCCGTCAGTCAGACTGCTGAAACCGGTTCCTGCAGCCTGTGGCTCTCCGATTTCATCTACCAAAGAAAGCCCAAACCAGCTTTGAGTACAAGAATATGGAAACTGACAGAAATAAATGTGGGCTTGGGGAAATAACAGCGGAACTGGCTGAAGTGATGGCGCTGGCATGGTGGCCAGAGGCCGTCGGGGCGAGATCTCTACCTCTGTGACACACGGACCGGGACGGCGGGGTCCATGCATGTGCGCTTGCCACAACCGCTTAAGTCCGGCGCACAGCCGGCGCGGGATTGGATGGGAGGGGCTGTCAATCATCAGAGCACATGAGCATCTCCAGTGGGCAATAATGCGACTAAAGATGTCTGAAAGGGTCAGTTACAGGACACTGAGCATATTTGTGTCCCTGGAGCACAGAAGCAGTCATAAGTATATTTGTAGCAATAGCCAACAATACATTGTATGGCACAAAATTATACATTTTTATTTTATGCCAAAAATCGTTAGGATATTAAGATCATGTTTCATGACTATAATTTGTGAATTTCCTACTGTAAATATATTCAAAATTAAATTTTGGACTAAATATCAATTTCATAAAACTGACCCTTATGACTGGTTTTGTGGTCATATATAGTGTGAACCCGGATCGTTTTATTTGTCAGATCAGTTGAGAATAATAATTCTGTTTGCAATTCATGTTGGATTTTAAAGTCACGTCAAAATCATAAAACTGATGTAAGTGTAGGAATAATTTCCCAACAAAAATAAGTCAAAATCTGGAGTTTCTTAGTGTTTTGAAAGCAAGTTGTAGACAATTTGACATTTAGATTCACTTTATCAAATTATATTGGTAACACTGTATTTTGATTGTCCCTTTTGAGCGTTCTGTTGACAGTAAGTAACTTTTCACATGCCAACCTACTCTAATTAGAGTGTCTGATTAATATATGCTACCTCTTTATTGTGATTGTCTACTGACTATAAAAAACATTGCATGTAACTTATTCTAATCCTCACCCTACCAGTCAACTAATACTATATTAACACTCATGAGAGCTAGTAGATAAGTGGGTGCAATATTACTTATAATCAACAGAAAGTCATCGAAATAAAGTGAAACCATTATATTTAATAGATGAACATTTAATGGGCTATTACATTTCCCTGAATGCTTTATGTTTACAACAAATATGGGGTACATTAAAGTAATCTGAAAAAGACGTGGCAGGTATTTATTGGTGCCTGCCAAGTTAAAATATCTAAATATCAACATATCATGGAATAAATACACTGAAAAAAATGTAGTAGAGACAGTTTTCACAAACAATGGCAAATAACATGAAACTACACACGGCAAAAAAAACAACAACTATTTTCTTACTTAGTATTTGTGTCTTGTTTTCTAGTATAAATATCTAAACATTTTTTAATTAAGATGCATTCACGTGACGAGTAAAATGACTTAAGATGTTAAGGTTTATTTTCTAAAATAAATGATCATAAATGTGTTAGTTTTCGCTTAAAACAAGCAACAATATTTGCCAATAGGGTAAGAAAAATTAGCTTAAATTAAAAGTAAACTAGAATATTTGTCTTGCCCCATTGGCAGATATTTTTGCTCGTATTAAGCAAAAACTAACAAAATGTTGATGTGATACATAATATCTTAAGTCATTTTACTTTTAAAGTAAATGCAAGAATTTTAAGATATAAAAAAAAAAAAAAAAAAAAAAAAAAAAACTAAGACGTAAATAGTACTTTCTTGTAAAATGCACTTTAATAATTTTCATTGTATTTACGACTTTGAAAAATCACCTTTTTCAATTAGCCAAAATTAATCTTGTAAAAACTTTGATCAGATGTAATCCTGTGGGTGTGGCCAGTTTAGTTTAAGTTCACTCTCATTTAATCTACATATTCATGATCCCGCTTATCTTAACCCTAACCCTAACCCTAATCTTATCCCGAATTCCCTTCGAGAGTATTTAGTCTTCACTTAGGATGAATGCAGCAAAACGTGCAAGAAACATGCGCTTTTAAATACTTCAAGAGCAGAATGCATTAGTTGCCAGGGAGAATGGCTTCTTTTGTTGAGTAATGCGTATGGCCTTCACTCGCTCACCCTCGTCTCTTCAGCGACGTTTAAAGATGACTCTCTTCGGCTTTGGGAGAGCAGGAGAGGAGTGATATAAGAGGACGTCGAGGGTCAGAAGAGAGGATGGGATTTAGGCTTCTAATGCGTTCTTTTGGCTGCGTCTCATTCACGCCTTACTGTGACACAGAGCGCTGCCTCAGCCACCGGATGCAGAAGTCCTCCTCTGATTTGTGCCCAAAGCCATCAGTGTCACTGGACTCAGCTTGTCAGTCTGCGAGAGCATCAAAGCGTGCGCTCGGGAAGGCCTGTCACAAACAGTAATGGATATCATTTCAAATATGTAGGGCCTCCGCTGTCTCTGAACCCACCTCGGCGGTGTGTGCCGACCCCTGCGCCCTGCCCAGATCGGTGGAATGGGCTCAACTGTGGGGTTAACTCCTCTAATCAAGTTCTCGAATGAACCGTTTGCTTCACATGTGTTTTGATGCTGGTGAGTATCTCCTGCCATGCTGAAAATTCTGCCAAAATGATTATAACTCTAGTATTTTCAGAAGCTCAGTCAGTTATTTCTGTCTTTTGCTCAGTAGGAAATACACTATATTGCCAAAAGTATTGGCACCCAAACAGTATTCATCACCAAACACCGATGACTTGTATATATGGGTACAGACATTTCATACACTGGTGCCAGTACTTTTGTCCATATAATGGATGTACAAGTCATTGGTGTTTGTTGATGAGTCATTTAAAGTCACACCAGAGGTGTTCAGCTGCTTTCTGCAGACCAGTCAAGTTCTTCCACACTGACTGAATCATCATTTCTCTTTGATTCTTGTCTTATACACAGAGACACTGTCATGTTAGAATAGAAAAGAGTCCTGTCCAAACTGTTTCTATACAATTAGATTCCCTAGAATATCATTATATGCTTAAACATTAAGATTTGTACTCATGGAAATTAACTAAAGTAGTCAAACTTTTCATTAGAACTTTTCATTACAATACTTTTGGCAATATATTGTATCAGTTTACATTTCCAAACGTTCATTAATTGTAATAAGTGAGATTTTTGTGTGATCTGATCATCATCCAGTCTGTTTGGAGAACCAGAACAAACTGAGAATAAATCCAGAAGGACTGACGCTTCAAGAAACCTCCTGCAAAGCTACAGTGCTGTTAAATGTTTTAAACACTTTAAGCTGTAAAATGAGGATGCTGTCAAAAATAGATTTTCTTTATCAATTAACTTCTATTAACTAAACTAAATCAACATTTGATGTGAGCATCTTTGTGTTTTGTCCTTGGTGCACTTGAGCAGAGTTTCTCAGGTGCTTTCTTGAAGCGTCAGTTCTTCTGGATTCGGTCTCAGTTTGTTCTGGTTCTCCAGGCAGACTGATGATGATCAGATCACACAAAAATCTCACTTATTACAATTAATGAACATTTGGAAATGTAAACTGGTATTTCCTACTGACACACTGCAGCAAATAAACTATTTTTTAATTGCTGATGATACTAGTGTTCTAATCGCTAGGGCCACCACTGTGCATTAAGTGCATAAAAACAATAAACGCTCACATGGTGAGGTGTAACTTTAACAGTCCTTTCGAGTCTTTGATTTTTTTAAATGGACACCAAAAAACCCACAGGCTGATGCGATAATTCTGACATCCAAAATGTCACTTCAGATTAGTCATGGGACGTTTCTTTCCCCCTTCAAGTGTGTTTTCGTGTCAGCGTGCTTTAAACAAAGCCGTGTTTCCTCGTGCCCGCTGGCTTTTTGGCTCGGAGTGTAATTCTGGGTAGAAATCAAAGCTTGTAACCTCTGACTAATTATAGAGTCAGTGTCACAGTGTTACTGTCACACAAACACTCCAGTGTATTTGTGTTGTGTGTTTTGTCTGGGTGTGTACTTCAAGGGTGACCTTGGAGTGACCCTGGCTTTAGGTCTTGCTTTGAGCTCTACCAGGTATTGTGCTACTTCTATAACAATAATTAATTCTTACCATTAACCCGTTTAATCCAAAAAAAATTCCCCAGACATGAAAATATCCAAATGTGTCAGTAGACACATTTTAAACGTCCCAGTGAAATTTTTCACAAAGGGCAAAATTACCAAATAATTTAGGGGAGGGTACCTTAACTGAAAACGATACAAAACACAATAGGTCATTACAAAGTGTTTATATAAATAAAGGCAATCCACAGATGCATGTGCATGAAAAACATTCAATAAATTATTTTCGATTGCAAAAACTACCCGTCATGTTTATCATTTAACAAAAAAAACGTAACTTGTTGAATGAATACTCATCTCTAAACTGAAGCATGCACTGAATCTGAATACTGAAGCCCTCGATGATGATAGAAGGTGAAAAAATCCAATAGTCTGATAGCAAGAGTAGCGTAAACAATCGTCAGTCCGAGTTTGCTTAAAACAGAGTGTGTTGTAATTTTTTGATGTGGCTTTTTCCTACGATGAGCACATGACTACAACATGTGATCATGAGTTTTGGTGAACTTATTTCTTAGTCCATTGATGAGGCATTCAGGGTAAAGAAGAAAACGGAGCGACTCATACAAAAAAAGTTATTTTAACCCTTTGAAATAATAACGGGTATTTTTTTTGGGGGGGGGGGGTATGTTGTGTTTTATGGTCGGTGGGATAATATGTATACTGAATTAACATATTTCTGCAGTCATCATTTTTTTTATATATGATGAGTATTATTATTATTTCTTTATTTCATACCATTTGGTCCATATCACAATAAAAATTAAATACACAAAAGATGACAATGACATACCAAGATACATTCACAAACAACGATAATTTAAGAAAAAAACACACAAACTTGAATTCCAGTGCTTCCAGAACAAGGAATAACACCTCGTATCACTTAATGTGGGATCATTTAAGCCTATTATAATTGTATTTCTCGAATCACTTAACTAAACTACATATAATTCCTTAAAACAGCATGCAAAGTAGGAACTAGGTACAAACAATTGGCCCATATCTTAGCCAAGCAATTTTAGACTATTATGCAGAAAAAAACCTTATGCAACATTAATAGAAAAAAACAATATCCATCAACGCATTTCAAAATCGCAACGTTTTAGTAAAATATTACATCAATTTTTTTTATATTAGTGGTACCAGAATTTCAATATTGCACATTTTTTGTGCAATATTTGGTCTTTGCAACATTTTTCAGCTGCAATCGGATTTAAAGTTCACTGTTATCCCAGCAGTCACAACACGTTTACTCATTCTATGACCACACTCAACAAAACTGTATAAATACGAATGCATATATTAATACTAGACACCTTAAAGACAATGTGGACCAAACATCTTAGATATATCTTTATGTTAACATACTTTACCATCCTTTCGTTTTGGCGCTTTGATGCAGTCATCATCATCTTCATCTCACGATTCTGCTATGGTCATGTGACAATATGCACAGATTTAATTGAGAAAATATTTGCCAGAAGTGCACTAAAACATCAGTCAGATTAGAAATGAAAGCCTTTTTGAGACTGGTGGGATTAAATGGGTTAATAGCGCTGTTTGCAAAGACGTCCATCCAGCATCGAGCGCACCTCTTTTTCAGGTGTATTCTCGCTCTACTCTTGCCTTTGGACTTGGCTTTTGGATGTTTCTCTCTTTGCTCCTGCCTTTCGCTTCAGAGAATATCGTCTAATCTTCTCCTGATGAAGCAGACACCGCCACATGGTGATAATGACCTGCTACATGCCCCAAACTCTGTGATTTACACCCGTCATATTACTGCAGCACGACCCTGTAGTAACACAGCTGGCCACCGAACGCATCAGAGATGAGAGATTTACATCGTTGCACAGAGAATGCAAGTTTACAGCGTAGGCTTTGTTTACTCACACAGTCCATGCCAAGCAAACAGAAACCTACAACTGGTTAGTTTTAACCAGAGAGTTGACCGTCCCACCAATACAGACAATGCTCCATATATATAAAAGCCACATTAGAAGAAAGATGTCACTAATTGCTGTGGCCACTTGGATCATGTTACTATGAGTGGAATGTTGCTATGACAGCTGAGAATATACGCGAGTGTATTCAAATGGAAATTGAGTTTTTCAGTGAACGGTCGATCCATTCACTCAAGGACTGTGCAGACAGAAAGCTGTTTTGCTGTTTTTTCATCGTCAATATTAATTGATTTATGCTGACATGCATTGTTAGATCGCACATGCATTTCAGTCCTATAAAATGTTGAGTTTCTCTGAACCCATTAGCACAAGAGCTTTTCTTTTTATAAGGGCTACGGACACACTTCACCCTGCACAGCATCTTCTGAGAGATACCTATTATCGCTACTCTATATTATGACCTCAAGCTTCGTCTAATCTCAAAAAGAAAGATTTGATCCTTGGACAAAGAAGACTGGAAAGAGGTCAGAGGGACAGAAACGCTTACGACGTCTCTCTTCCTCGCCGCCATCCTTTCTCTCTCATGCTCTTGTCAGCTAATTATCCAGAATTAGTATCTTCTTTCACACCAGTGGTGTCATTCTGCCTTAGCCTGATTTGTCCGCTCGTGTGACTGGGTGCTAAACTTGTGACAACCGACGAGCTTGAAGCAGGCAGATATTAATTGCAAGTGAAAAGCTGACAGGTCTGACGTCGCAAAAAAACTGTTGTAGAGTAGATGCGACCGGCACGGATGAGTCTGTGGCTCCGGGGATACAGGGTTTGGAGCAGAATGCACCACATCTTCTGAGACGCTGAGGTTCAGTCGCTTAGTTCCTTAAGGAGTGCGTAGAGGAACGTCAGCAGTGGCCTGATTCTGAACAAGCAGGTTAATTGTTTACTTGTCATGAGAGAAAGAATGAGCAGGTGTGAATGTAAGGTCGTGTTTGCTCTCCGGAGGGGCATTCTAGTCCATTAATCACTCTAACATAAAGATGGCACCAAATAAAAACAGCAGGTGAGCAGAGGTCGTCGCTGCCACACAAGTTCAAGCGCGTGGATGCCACATTGGAAGGTGAATTCAAGCGCCGCTGGATTTTGCAAAGTCTCTGAGAAACAGGCAAATGTTGTCTTTCAAACGCTTGACAGAGCCAAAATGCCTAATGTGTGTGTTTTCATGGAATGATTGACCAGAAGCCAGATAAATGCCTCATGTAGGTAAATTCCATGGTTTTTGTGTTACCGCTTATAGTGGCGATAATATATTTATGTAACATATCCTTTTCTGTAGCTCAATGGTCCCCATGAGCATGGCGTTAGCAACGCCAAGATATGGGTTCATATTTCCAGGAAAAGCAAGATATAAATTAAATGTATCACATTGATGCAATGTGTCGCTTGGGATAAAAGCGTCTGCTAAATGGCTCAGGATAATATGTAAATGTAGTATCCAGTATAATTAAAATCACATTCAGTGATTAACAGCTCAGGATAAATAAATAGTATCCAGTTTTCAGTAACAGTGTTTGTCGTTGTGAAAAATGGCGGAAAGTTGAAAAAATGGGGTTTTAAAAGAGAGCTAATCTGGGAGGTTTTTAAAAGGAGTAAGGGAAATACAAATTAATATATGAATTAAATGTGACCGTGGAGCCTAAAAGCAGTCATAAGCAGCACATGTATATTTGTAGCAATAGCCAACAATACATTGTATGGGTCAAAATTATTAATATCCCAAAATCATTAGGATATTAATAAAGATCATGTTCCATGAAGAAATTTTGTGAATTTCCTATCATAAATATATCAAAACCTAATTTTTTATTGGTGATATGCATTGCTAAGAACTTAATTTAGACAACTTTAAAGAAGATTTTTTTCAATATTTAGATTTTTTTGCACCCTCAGATTCCAGGTTTTCAAATGTCCATCATAACAATTTCCAAGCTTTGGATGATGTACAATCTCAATTTAACAAAAGGTTCTTATGAGCTGGTTGTTAAATGTCAATTTCAAAAGGTCATTGAACCCTGGAAGGTATGGCTGGTGTTTTTGTAAAGACTCGGCATCCTTTTCACATTGAATGCCTTGAAGGCTGAAATGTGAGGTTTCTGATGTCTTTAAGTAAGACCGATGCATCCCTTTTTTCAAAGCTTTAGGCTGAAATTGAGCATTTCGTGCATATAATTTTATGTAGATCAACTGTTCGCAGTCATGTTTGTTTTAAAGCTTTATCCAGACATCTTTCGTGCATGTTATTAGATCAACTGTTATAGTGATGTTGTCAATCAAAATACAAAAATCCAGACATCTTTGGTAATGTTATTGTTTGTTGATTTTAATCAATACAAATAAAATTGAAATTGTATTTATTGTTTTTGATAAATTCAGTACAAAACTTGAAACGATTTTAAAGCACATCATAATGCTGTTTTAACCAATAATGTGATCATTTTGGTCAGTGTAATCATGATAAGAAATGTTACATCTCTACCTACATGTATTCTGGGTCTAGTCAAGGTCTCCTCATTCTCCTCCAGACCCATTTTGCGGAATAGAATAAATAGAATTTTGCTATAGAATAAATGTGGCGGCATAGAGGTGAAGTTCAGTATTCTGAGCTCTTGCGTTATTAATGTTCGCTCCGCCTGGGGACCGAAAGCACCAATTGCCTTTTAAAAGTGGACTCCAATTGAAAGACAAGTCCAACGGCCAGGCTTCCTCTTTTCTTCTTTTCAACGAGACTCGGATGGAAACAAGAGAGCTTTACACAGCCTGTCTTTCCGGCCTCCAGCCACTTGTCTGTAGAAAGCCAATTTTGAAAAACTCGCTGGAGTGGTTGTTTTATCAACAAGCGGGCCCTTTGCCTTTATCCTCCTTTTTTGATTGGTTCAGGGAGGAGAGAACGGGAAAACAAAACAACAAGGGGGAGCTCCTAAGAAAGGGAGAAAGAGAAAGAGGCTGAAGAGACAGCTGTTGGGGAGGTTAGTTGGAGATTTCCAGCCATTAACTTCAGACTAAGCTGGCTCTCCCACTTGAGGGGAACAAGGGCTGGAGAAGGCACAGCCCCTGACATGAAAAGAAGCAGGAGCAGGCTTGATCCAGTGCACCAAATGTTCAAAAGTGGGCCAACAATGACCGAGAAGAGAGTGGCGGGCCGGGGGCGGAGGTGGTTTGGAGCGTGGGGTTCTCTCTCTTTCAAAGGCACGATAAACAAGGAAATGAGTCAGTAATCATTTCCAGAAATTGCCTGCCAGTCCTCAGCAGACTCTCAGCCTCCATTCATTAGGGACTCTGGCCTGATTAAAGCGCTTCGGCATCAGAAGCTTGACCAGTGGGAGGCTCTTTACGTTGGGCTCAAGCGGTAGCACGTCTCGGCCGATGAGATCTCTTTATGAAAAGATGTCTGCTATTTTCCATTCGGATTTCTCAAATCCAGTTTTTATTGCCAATTGCAGCCCAACCCCTTCCACCCTCTCTGTAAATTAAAGAATCCATTTGTTCAGTTTAACGTCTTCAGCGGAGAGCAGTCCCATTCATCACTTTGATGAACTGTTCCTGCGAAGCCTGGCTGGGGAAATGTTCAGTGTTGTGGTGTTGCTGCTTATTGGAGACACCAGAGACCCTCGTGAAGCTCCGTGCACAGAGCCTCATTTCCTTCCTATGAGGTCATGAAGGGCTCTGGCTTGATGTCATCCTTCCTGCTTCGTCTCAAATCATGTGCTGATAGAAGGGCAGAAGGGCAGCTCAGAGTTACCATTCACAATGTGCTCTTGATTGCATTTCAACAGAGTATCCTTTACAACACGGAGTCATAGTTGACAAATTCATGCGTGCATACATACTGTATATAGTGTGTGTGTGTGTGAGATCCAAAATACAGCAAAAGCGGTAATATTGTAAACTATTTTTACTATTTAAAATAACTGCTTTCTATTTGAATATATTTTAAAATGTAATTAATTCCTGTTATTTCGACTGATAGCATCATTACTCCAGTCACAATTTTTTTATTTCAGATAAATGCAGATTTTTGGATCTTTCATCAAAGAATCCTGAAAATTATTATGTAATACTTTGCAATTAAATATTTCATCACTTACCCTCGCTTCATTCCAAACCTGTATTAACAACAGCATATTTAGAAGATTTATAGGCATTTTTCATACTGTGAAATTGTATGCTTATTAAAATCACAAATGTACGCAAACAACAAAAAAACATGATACACGACATGTATAAAACCCATACAGGTTTGCAACAACGTGGAGACTGAGGCCCCGTTTACACTAGTATGTTTTGATTTTAAAACGCCATTTTAGAATGAAAACAATCAACGTTTACACTGGCGTTTCAGAAACGATCTCCGTTTACACTACACAACCGAAAACGCATGTCACATGACCATTCATGCAGGTACAACCATAGATATGTATAGGTAGATTCCTATTATTTAGATGGCGGACGCGTCTGCTTGCTTGGAGCGGTCGAATGGGGAATCTACCTAAACATATCTATGGGTACAATAACGAGCATAAGGTTATTATTTACACAGTCGTCAAGGATATGCAGAGCAAATGTGGGCAGCCACGCCGTTGTTTTCAAAAGTCTCCGTTTTGGTCTGACCCACAAGCCAGAGTTTACACTGACGTCTCCGTTTTGGTGTTTAACACAACCCCGGAGTTTTAGGCGCATCCATAGCAAAAGTTATGCGTTTTAAAACAAAAAGCACTAGTGTAAACGGGGCCTGAGAAGATCACAGAATGTTCATTTTTGAAACTCTCAATATTGTTTACATTTGAGCTTGTTAGGGATGAAAGAACTTGAGCTTCGTAAATTGAGATCAAGTCATTTGGCTTTTCTATAACTTTGCAGCTCGTCTTTCTCTTGAACTCTGCCGGCTCCGTACGGTTTGGGATTTCAGGCCGTTTTGGGGAAGGTTTTTCTTCTTTTTCCATAGTAAGGAAGTGTTTGTGTTTTATTGGCTTCATCTGACACGACAGGCATTTTTTAAGATGTTGTAGTGGCGATGGTAAAAGAGAAGTCTGCCCTTTTTTACATTAAGTGGCCCTGTGATCTTGTGCATATTTATAGGGGCTGTCTTGTGTCACATGGCTTCCATTTCTTGACTTGTCGGTGCCCCCCCGTAGCTGTTTTTACAAGCAGACGAGTGAAGGGGTCAGAGGCTCTGCCCTCCAGCACCCGCTACTGACACCAGTGTGTTAATCTTCACCTCGCTCCACCATAAAGGAACATTACCAATGTTAATATGAAGGTTGCTGTTTTTAAACGTTACGCTGAAACGCTCGCCAAGCTCCAAATGCCTTTGAAAGAGCACTGAGACCCAAAGATCAGAAATATAACATCAGGAAAAGAAAAGAGTTTTGAGTTTTGTCTTATTTCCAGCCAAAATATCGAATAATTGCATGATTGTAGCGATACAGTGTGACATTTGTTGATATTCGCTGTTGTAACTGGTTCAAGAAGGATATTCTAGACAAGTAAAAATTATTGTCCTGTTTTCAGAAAAAATCAAGTCTAAATGTAAGTAATCTGCCAATAGTGTAAGCAAAATACTCTTGTTTTCTGTTTGGAATTGTATTATTTTGCTTACCCTATTGGTAGATTATTTTTGTCTTTGTTTTACAGGAAAAAAAAATCTGAACATTTTTCTTGTCTAGAAAATCCTTCTTTAAGATTAGTTTTTATGTTTTTGGCTGAAAACAAGACAAAAAAATCTCAGTAAGAAAAGCATTATTTGGCAGTGTTCCAACAGATAATATTTACCTGTCCAGTGAGAGTCTCTGTGCGTCTGAACTGAGGAAGTTTTAGTGGCGCTGTTAAACACCATTTGAAAAGTTCCTAAAAGCATTTTTGCTCTCTGGGGTTGTGCCACTTTTAACTGTGATCGAGTTTCACGTGCACCTGGTGGGAGGACTGAACCGCTGGAGATGCTCCCACACACGGCACGCCTCTTGTAAAAGAGGAGAAGGGAAACCAATCAGATTTATTGCTTTCATTAAGACGTGAGGTGTGTGTTTGACCTCCGGCTCTGCCGTGATGTTTTCAGATTTTCAAACTTAAATAAACAGTAATATTCTGACTGGATGTTCAGGTTGATCATGTTTACCTGCAACTGAAGTTGAACTGAAGTCGAATGCATGATTGTAGAGATAAAGGGTGACATTTGTTGATGCAACTGGTTCTCTTTTTTATGTGCATTAAACCTGTTGATCGGTGCTTTGTTTAATGACCAGTCAGTGTTAGGCTCAGATGCAATGCAAAAAATAATAAAATAAATAAAAATATTCCTTGGTATTTTAGTATGTGTTGTAATTTTTTTTGTACAAATATCAAAAAATTCTTGAATCAGGGTGCATTTATTTAAGTAAATAAATGCGATTAAAGGATTTTAAACACAATTTTGTTATTTTTTTCAGACAATAAGACATATCTTAAGTCATTTTACTTGTCAAATGAATCAGAATTTCTAAACACTGATACTAGAAAACAAGACAAAAATATTGAGGAAGAAATTTTTTTTTTTGCAGCGGTCAAGCTGAACGTGAACCAAGCTCCACGGAGGAGGCCTTAGCTCTCACTTACATCTCATAAAAATCATTTTTATTAGCACTTTTTGCTTTTAATAGCCCTATTTGAGAGAGCACAGAAGACCCGAGTTCAGTCAGAAAATGCCTTCTGTGGAAAGAGTCTGGACTTTCTCAGAAAACAGCCAGACGCTCATCATTGCAGGAACGCAAACTACAAACGTATTTGCTCCATCGTCCGCTGAACGAGGACATTCATGTAATAACTCTGACCAATATAAATGAGATTTTTACAAGAGGGCTTCTTTAATAAATTACAAATACACCAGCAGTTGTACAAAAACATTCAAATCAATGAAGTTTGCTTTGTGCAAAAGATTACAAAAACCTATTGCTTGTAAGAGAGACGTAAAGAGATTATGGCTGATAGTAAAACATGAGTGAAGTCTATAGTCCTGCGATGGACATGTTTGACTGGATTACACGAATGCTCTGATTGTTCGAGCTCATTGTACAAACAAAGAGATCTGTTTGATGCAATGCTCCAATAAATCCAATCACGCCAGCGGGAGATCTGTCTGTTTATTTGTTTAGGGCCGCTTGATTATGATTATTTAATTCTCTGGAAAAGAGCCACATCTGGATGTACCCTGATGTCCACTAATCTCTACTGATGAGATTTCTGAATATCAGTCCCATCTCACAAACATAATCATGTTATAATATATTATCTGTGCATCTGTCTTTTTTTCTCTCTGAAATGCTCCATAGATGTTGTTTTTATTAATGCACGGTGCTGTTGTGTGTGACTGCTTTGTAGGGATGTTTGATACGAATTAACTTAATTACAGCATTAGTTGTATTTGTGGAGTGAATTCAGGACATTGCTTCTGTTTATTGATAGGCAATGCATGGTGGAAAATTAGGGAACAATTCTGTCTTTTGACAAAAAGAAAACAATCATTCCAGTTTTAAAGAACAAAATATATTAGCTATAAACATTATTATTTAATTTTTTTGTCTTTGAAATTTTAAAATTGCTCCCCACAACTTATAACTTATAAAGTGATACTTTCTAAAACAAGAAAAAGCGTATTATTTAGGAAACTTTGGACCTCGTTTACGAAACGAACGCACGACCGAAAATTGTGCGCACGGTCCACGGTCCCCTACGCAAAACTTATAATCGATCATTATGGACCTGAGCGGTGGCTACGATCAAATCTGACGTCAGGTCTGAGCTCGTTTACGCACGTTTTTGTAGAGAATTTCGGAGAATTGTATAATGACAGCATTTTATTAATTTAGATTATTTTCCTAAACCGACAAAACAACGCTTTTTTTCTTTATATGCGCAAATAGCAGCATAACGGTGGATTTTTTAACTAATCGCACACAGTGTGTGAGAATTAGCGGGCACACGTCTTCCACCCTTTTTATTAACACCGGCGTCCCCCAAGGATACGTGCTTAGCCCACTTCTTTTACACATGACTGTTGTGCCTTTTTCCCATCAAATCATATTGTCAAGTTTGCGGATGACACCACGGTTGTAACGAGGAGTCAGTAGATTGAGGATCCATATGCAGTTTATTAAACAGCAGCGCAGTACAGACAAGCAGCCGTAAAGGCGAGAGGAGGGCGTAAACAATACAGGCGAAGATCAGGGCAGGCGGCAGAGAATCACAATCCAGTAAACAGATACGAGTCGGGGCAGGCGGCAGAGAATCACAGAAACGAGAAACAGTCCAGGTCATAACAGAATAAACAATCCACAATGAATAAACGCTCAGAAATGATCACCTTAGCAAATCAAGACTTCGCAGGGATGAATGTGAGTGGTGTGCTTATATGGAGAGGGTGTAATGATTAGCAGGTGTGTGTGCAATCAGTCCCAGGTGTGTGGGGTGCTGGGAATTGGAGTTCGAAAGAGAGTCAGTCAATACTCTGGTGAGTGTTCCCTCTGATGGTGCAGAGGAGGCGGTAAGGAAGCTTCATTTGTGACAACGGTGCTTGGGTTCATTAATAACAATGATGAGACAGCATATAGGAATGAGGTGCAACACTTGGTATTATGGTGTGATAACAATAGCTTGGTTCTTAATATTAAGAAGGCCAAGGAAATTATTGTAGACATTCGCAAAACTGGACAATACAAACACTCTCCACTCTCTATTGGTAATGAGATGATGGAGAGAGTGACAGATTTTACATTTCTGGGGGTAATTGTATCGGAGGATTTGTCTTGGAGCACTAATACTGCCTCAGTTGTAGGAAAAGCCCAACAACGCCTGTACTATCTGAGGAAACTGAAAAGTGCCAAAATTCCCAAGCAGCTAATGGTGAATTTTTACAACTGTGCCATTAGTGGTGTCTTATCTTATGGATTCCTAGTGTGGTTTTCCAGCTGCACTAAGGCTGAGCAGCAGGCACTTCAGCGAGTGGTTAGAACAGCGGGAAGGATCATCGGAAATACTCTTCCGGAGATGAGCGCCATCTTCACCACTCGCTAAAACGTGTGCAAAAAATCCTGCACGACCAACACCATCCAGCACATCCCCTGTTTCACCTACTGCCCTCAGGTAGAAGATACAGTTCCATACGTGCTAGAACAGCCAGACTGGCCAAGAGACTGTACCCAGAGGCAGTGAGGAATCTCCCCCCATCATGCCCAAATCTGTAGGCACACATTACATAACACCACAAAAATAGCTGTGACTGGACTGTAGCACTTTGCACTCTGTTACCATTGCTATGCATTGGGGATGCTCTATCAATATTTCATTGTTAATGATAATGACAAATAAATAAATAAATAAACAACAGACCATGAGGAATCACACATCGTCGTATATATCACGCACCTGCAGCGCTTCTGTGAATGGAGAAAAACAGAAAGGAATAAAATAAATAGGGCTACACTAAATATATTTATCTTAATTAACTCATTAACAAAAGAACAGAAAAACAGTGCGACAAGTATAGGCCACTCTTAATGCATTTTATTTGTTTTCTTTATATCTTATATCACACACACATTTCAGCGTTAATAACTTGATATTCCAGCCAATAATCAAACTAAAATGCAGTCAAACAAACATAAAAGTTACACTGCACAGTTTACAAGCTCCACTGTAAAATCAGCACCGAAATAAACATTTGTGCGCATATGAAGGATATTTTACGTAGATATTGGAACACAAGTGCAAAGCCTTGTTTACATCATAGATAATAGTTTAGCAACCAAACGTTACATGGCAAAAACTGAAACATGTTGATGTCGAATGAGAGAGGATTGTGAGCCCGATGCCGTTTAGTTCCGCTTTAATAAATTCATGTTAGCTTGACGTTGTATTTTGTTTAAAATGAATGCCGCTATAACCCAATTTGTGATTTACTTCATAGTTTAATATAGAATTGAATAGCTACTTGTTGTTTAATTCTTGTTCTGTAATATCGTTACATTTAAAGGGTTTGTTGTGGATAAAGGATAACTAAATAATCTATATCGAATGTGTCGTTTTATTTACTGGTATTTTATATACATATAAATAAATGCCATTGGTTGCAGTTATAAGGTTTAAGGGTGATTTTAGAGTAAGATCAAGTTCTCTTTCATGAGATTACTTCCTCGTTTTGGCCGGGTTTCGTTTTGTAAACTCGAGGGGGCGTGGCTTCTAAAGCGTTTTTTTTTTAGGGGCGTGATATTCAAATGACAATTGTTTTCAGCTGCCACAGTTATCAACGTACGACGTACGATGGGGTTGGCGGCATACGAATGTTTCATAAATCACACGTGAACTCTGTCGTAAGTTGATTTGTGCGTTCAAGCGCTCGCTGTTAGATTAATAAATGAGACCCATTGTACTATTAAACTAAACTGCAATTTAATTTTTTTTTTTTTTTTTTTTCAGTGGATTAAATATGAGAAAATTGTTTTATTAAACTCACTTAATTTTCAATCTCATATAATTTAATGAGCTAAAGTGATGGAAAAACATATGATTTATTGATTATATTTTTTTACAGTATAGGTTGGCAATAATATAACTTGTCACCATAGTGCTTTTGAGAAAACATGCCTTAAAGAATGTTTTGATTTTGTTAATTCATGAATAAAGAAATATTCCCTGACATTAATTCATTCCGTGCTAAAGTGTTGTTTTATGGTTTCTCCAATTGTTTCTTCAAAACATGAAAATATCACAAAAATACACTGGACAATGCCATTACTAAATTCAATAATGAAATGCATTCAGCTGATAATTGAGTGTTAAATCCTGTCATTTTACGTTATTGACACAATTTGCCTATTTTGATATTGTGCAGTGCTTTGTTACAATTTGTATTGTTAAAAGCGCTATATAAATAAAGGTGACTTGACAAAAATACACTTATGTCACATCAAAGCCACGATCAGATCATTAATCCAGGATATTTAATAAAGCGCATGTTTTACTCCAGAAGCTATAATTGAAGGATCAAGCTCATATACTGTAGTTTCTCACATGACAAATAATAAACGTGTGTATGATGCTTTGACTTTGTTTCATAATTAATCAATTTCGCAACATTACCGCTCTGTTATTTTCCTGTGTATTACAGTGTATTGTAATAAAGCACTATTGATAGTTTTCACGTGACTTATAGGAACGCACACCTGGAGGCAAAACCAAGCTTTGCTCCACTAGATATTTTTACGCAGATTGCATTAAAAAGTTATGTATTAAAAGGCGATATTCAGTGGACACTTTATTGATTATGTATATGATGTATATTACTGTTGTATATATATGTGACACTGGAGCACAAAACCAGTCATAAGGGTCAATTTTTCGAAATTGAGATTTATGCATCATCTTAAAGCTGAATAAATATTATTTCCATTGATGTATGGTTTGTTATGACAGGACAATATTTGAAAATCTGGAATCTGAGGGTGCAAAAAATATCTAAATATTGAGAAAATCATCAAATGAAGTTCTTAGCAATGCATATTACTAATCAAAAATTAAGTTTTGATATATTTACGGTACAAAATATCTTCATGGAACATGATCTTAATATCATAAAGATTTTTGGCATAAAAGAAAAATGTATAATTTTGAGCCATACAATGTATTGTTGTCTATTGCTACAAATATACCTGTGCTGCTTATGACTGCGTCTGTGCTCACATACGTTTCGTCGCACTATTTATGATTGATACAGTATATTGCTGCAGGTGCTTAATATGGATCACAAATGGCCAAAACTTGCATCTTTTGAGAGGTGATCTAAATATTTGTGGAACATTGACAGCGTTGTGCTGCAGTTCTGTGCATGATCTGCCCTCTTCGAGCCGGTCTCGTGACTGATCCACTGAACACTGGAGCTGAGGTCAAGATGAATGCTCTCGGCCTGTAATGATGTAATGGCGTTGACATCGACTTCTCTGCGATTGGCTCTCTTAACTCTGCCCGGCTCTTTGAAATGAAATGTGTGGCCTGCTGAATTAAAATGGCAGAGACGGCTCGTGTTTCTGGCAGCTCAAGCCTCTGAATCAATTTACTTCTCAGCTATCAATCCATATCGTGACTGCTGGCTTGCTTCAGTAAATAATCTCAGATCTCTCTCACACTAAGAGCCACAGAGCCAACTTTTCTGAGCGTGTTCTCTGTTTTGTCCAGTTTATATTCACCTGTCGATGAGAATAACTCTCCACGGCTGCGTTTCCCAAAAGCATCGTAAGCGTAAGTACATCGTAGACCCATTGAAAGCAACGAAGCTATGGTCAAGTTAGGCTTACGATGCTTTTGTGAAACGCAGACCACCTAGATTTAGGTTTTTCCGTCCACTGAGATCATCACATGTGTAGGGTTGGGTATCATTTGAGTTTTATCAATTCCAATTCTGCTTATTAATTCAGATTCTTATCGATTCCCAGTTTAGATTCCAATGTGGTTAAAAAAATCAAACAAATTTATTTTGTGTCTCTTTTCGCAAAACATTCAATTGCTGCTAAATACCAAGAATAAAACTCGATTAACAGCTATTTGTGTGCGAAATAGAGTGGCGCGATTCTGGATAAACTGGGACTTTTTTAATGGAGGTTGTAGTTCTCTCGCAGTTCTGAAGAAAACAATATTAGATGACTAAACAAAATCATTCACTCGTTTCATTAATGGATGAATCAATGTCTTTAAATGAATCTCTTGAATGAATGATTCAATGACTCACTCAAGATTCACTTGTTTCATTACTGGATAAATCAATGTCTTTAAATGAATCTCTTAAATGAATGATTCAATGACTCACTCAAGATTCACTCATTTCATTACTGGATGAATCAGAATTAATCTCTTGAAAGAATGATTCAATGATTCACTCAAGATTCACTCGTTTCATTGCTGGATGAATCAATGTCTTTAAATGAATCTCTTAAATGAACGATTCAAAGACTCACTCAAGATTAAATGATTCAATGACTCACTCAAGATTCACTCGTTTCATTACTGGATGAATCAATGTCTTTAAATGAATCTCTTGAATGAATGATTCAATGACTCACTCAAGATTCACTCGTTTCAGTACTGGATGAATCAATGTCTTTAAATGAATCTCTTAAATGAACGATTCAAAGGCTCACTCAAGATTAAATGATTCAATGACTCACTCAAGATTCACTCGTTTCATTACTGGATGAATCAATGTCTTTAAATTAATCTCTTGAATGAACGATTCAAAGACAAATACATTTTAACAGCCACTTTTCGCCAGCTAACAATAAAAGATGCACACACAGGAATTGGTAGGCGGAATTGAAATTTTAATTTTACAACAAGTATCCGATTCCTGACCTCAAGTATCCGATTGTGGAATTGGAATTGATTTTCGATTCCAACTCTAATCATGTGGCTTATGAGTGAAACGCACACCAGTTTTCACCTGGCCATAGGTTCACGATTCCATAGAGGAGTCTTTTTTGGAACCTTGACCTTTAAAGGTTCTTTGTGACGAAAGAAGGTTCTTCAGAATATAAAAGGTAAGAAATAGATGGCTCTTTAAATAACATTTGACTTAATAATGGTTCTTTGTGGAAATGTGAAGAAACTTTTAAGCACCTTTATTTTTAAGAGGAGAGAGTTTTGTCCTCGTCTGGAGCCGAGCGAACGGCAAGCGTAATTATGATCCTGCAAATCTTCCGAGGACTTTCACTTCTGGCTTTGGCACGGACGCAGAAGAGGGTCACTGTTTAATAATGAACAGGTCGAGCTCTGTTGTAACGGATACATGCACCTGCTTTGTGCATCAGTCAATTACCTAATTAGAACTCTCCCTCAGGGGAAAGCTAATACTGGCTCGTAGAAGCGCCCGGGGCTCCTCTCCATGTGAACGGAAGAAGCTCCGCAGACAAATGGCTACCTGTGTCACCAACACTGCCGAGATGGGAAAATCAGTGTGACGCTCTCCAAGGGTTATGACGATCCCGAGTCAGGGAATCACCTTCCCAAAGCACCTTGGGAAAACGATCCGCGCGAACGGATGACGGAGGAAGGCCGCATCCCGAAAGCTTCTTACCTGCTCATGTTCGAGTTAATAGCAGCTGCGGTTTAAGTTTCTGAACTCTTGAGTCTCGGGTCAGACTTACTTCACAGAACGCACCTGGGATCGGATATCAGCGGATCTTCTCGGAGGTTCCCAGGCAAGGACACTTAGAGAGCTCAGCTGTGATTAAGCCGCTCGCTTTTCCTCTCTCGGGACGGAAGAAGGATGGCGTTGTTGGATGATCTCTCCTTGAAAGTCTTCATCTGCATCCCACACTCCAAGCCATTGAAAAATCAATCGCAGCTTATCGATAATGACCCGGCATAAATCAAAGGCAAGGGCACGGATGAAAAAAACATTGAATAGCAGGTCAAGGTTTGCATGTTCCTAAAAATCAATTTTCACACATTAGGGCTATTAGCTTATTGAGATGCAGATGACAAACCGCCATCCGTTCGCAGGTTTACGAGAAGCCAGGGAAGATTTGGCCTCTGCTGGTTTTTAACAGAAGCGCCGAGGCAAAACAGACGCTCGCACACACCCTGGCTTTAGTCGACGCGAGAGCTCAAAGTGCTCCCAGAGTTGGAGCTTCTAATAAACTTAATGCAGTAATCTGAAGGAGAGCTATTAATGAGACCGCTCTCCAACGGACATCTCAGACACCCTAATGTTGGAGAAGCGTCTCCCCGACTGTGGCTTAATCCATCACAGCCCATGCTAACCTGATTACGGCCTGACACTTTACTTGTTTCTGTGCACTCTGGTGCCGGCCCGGGAAAACAGAGGGCAGTGGAGCGTGCAATCGAGCCGCCACGGCTTCACACGGTCTTACGCTCGTCCGGTCGGGTTTGCACAGAAATGGTCAGGTTCAGGTGACTTTGGGTGAAAGGCAGTGCTCTTCTCTAGCGGTGGAGTCGAAAAAGCACAATTTACAAATGAATCTTGATTCAGTCTTATAGCGATTTGTATCGATTCACAAATGTCAAAAGTTATATGTCAATATACAGTGGTGGCCAAAATAATTAGATCACTAGTATTTCCATCAGCTAAAAATGGTTTTAAGAAAGTTATTTCTATCTTTTGCTGTAGTGTGTCAGTAGTAAATATCAGTTTCCTCTATTTCCAAACATTAATAATCCAGTGAGACTTGTGTAAAATAATGGGAAGTGTAAAATACTTTTGAGTTATTAGGAAGTTAATAGTTAATAGAAAAAACTGATTTCTTGAGTCAGGATTATTTATACTATAAACTGGTTCATATTAAAATGCATCAAAATACTGGTGCATTTAACGTCTAGTGTGCACAATTGTTTTTATGCAAAATCGTAAATCGTGATAAATCGAAAAATCGTGAATAGCTGGATGATGACATCATTGAATTCATTAATAAAATGCCTTTATCTGAAAATGTAGTGTTTAATTTTTTACATGATTAACTATTTTCATATTTTGATATTGGAAAGGTGCTTTGGCACAATCTGTATTGTTAAAAGTGTTCGATAAATAAAGGTGACTTGAATAGATTTTTTATCAAATCGTGACTCCAGGAATCGATATGCATTGAATGAAAGGTAGTGAAGGATTCCCAGCCCTACTCGTCGCTTTTGTTTAAAGAGGTGTGTGGTGTAGCAGTGATTATGGCATGGCAGCACACTAACTGAGCAGATCCAGCCCAGCGGCCTGCACAAGAATCCCTCTCCTTGCATTTTTCATGAGATAAACAGGCCTTCTGCATGCAGTATTCATGACAGCTCTTGCGTCTTCCGAGCAATGCCTGTCATATCACTGGATATGCCACAATGACACGACTAGCTGTCATGTGGTAAAGGCGGGTGATGACCTGTTAACCCTGTTCGGTAGCTCACATATGCAGGGCTCTGTTTTCTTTCACTTTCGTGACAGTTATGGATGCTGGTGCGAACCTCTCCATGAGACTGTCAGTATCTGTTTGCAGATCTCTAAATCAGATGGTTTGGCTGCGTCCATTAGTGTCTCTCTGCTGCAAATGAACTTTAATGGACACATTCGATAGTGTTCAATACTGATGATTGTGTGTCTTCTTAAAGTTATGACTTTGCATTGGATGCTTGTTGGCGAACAAAAACTATTATTTCATCCTATGAACATATACAAATGCACACCGTTAGAGTCTGACTGTATTTACTTATTTAAATAATAAAACATAAGACACAATGCATGGGAAATATTTGTTTTATATGCACACACACACACACACACACACACACACACACACACACACACACACACACACACACACACACACACACACACACACACACACACACACACACACACACACACACACACACACACACACACACACACACACACACACACACACACACACACACACACACACACACACACACACACACACAATATAACATGACCTCAAAAGTCTTTTTTTTTATTTAAGAGTCTTCCCAAACTTGAAGCCTGTTTTCCATGTGGATAAGATACTGATAGATGAACAAAAAAAATTAACCTAAAATTTTAATTAAATAAATTTATATATTTATGTTATTAATAAATATTAAAAAATTCTAGATTATGATATTAAAACATTTGTATTCATCAGATAAATATATTTAAATACATACAATTATTTAATTTAATTTTATTAAATTTTATTTATTTTTTTAATATGTTATTTTACATTACTTTACTTTACGAGGGTTTCGGACAAAAGATTAGGACAAAAGATAATACTCTGTAAAAGATAATTTGTAAATTAATAATTGCCAGAGTATGTTTTACAAGAAAATACTATTTCAGTGTTCCTACTCAAATTTAATTCAATGTGTTTCTTGCCTTGTCTTTGTACTTCTTTGTGAAATTTACTATCAGTTTCTGAGTGAAAATACAAGTCAACCCCAGGACATGAAATAGCTCGTTAATCTCTTTTCTGATGAGCAGTGTCATGTAATATCCCAAAAGACTCCAAACACAAAAATCCATTGAGATTAATAGCCTCAAATATCTGATCATGACCCACGTTTGAAATTGCTCGAGGCAGAAAATGTAAACCCATTAAAACGGCCAAATCCAGCCAAAGTCAGTGTCCTGGTAAAGCACAGATGCACTGTCGGTCTGCTGAGGCCCAGGTTTGTGAGTGTGTTGGGTCCAGATGAGCACAGATTACACCGACGCTGGTGTAGCATGACTTCCTAAAGGGATTGGGGATGTTCTAGTTGAGCGGAGGGAATCTGGTTATGGCAGGTCTGTTGATGTGACCTTCTGTGTGTCTCTGAGGGTCTCAGTGCTGTCAGCGATGGGTATCACACACAAGAACAGACTCTGAGAATGGAAACACGCCACGCTCTCAAGCGCTATAAGTGCCAGGGAGTCGTCTTACAAGAAACACTTTGCGTTTAGTATTGAGCAAGATGTTATGAAAAATTCATAGTGGGATTGTGCTGTTTGCATTGTCCTGAGAGTGTGTGTGTGTGTGTGTGTGTGTGTGTGTGTGTGTGTGTGTGTGTGTGTGTGTGTGTGTGTGTGTGTGTGTGTGTGTGTGTGTGTGTGTGTGTGTGTGTGAGAAAGCTGGAAAAGACTCTCAGAGAATACTCTGGTTCCTTCACAGCTGTATATCACGGCCGGCGTTCTCGATGAATCAATGCTCGGTTCCAGGCAGCTGTATTGGGAATCGTTACGGAGCAGAACTCATGCCGATTCTCTCCAGCTCCTTAAACGTATTGACTGTGCTATTGGCAAAGCAATAGTATTAAAATACAGCCAAAAGTGCAGCAACAATACAGCAGAAAGCAAGCGCTGACCGCAACAACATGCCATAATATTTATGTCCATTGGAAGCAGACTGTTCCTCCGTTTCTGCTCCAGAGCCTTAACATTCATGCAAATCTCATTTCTGTGTTGCTGGTCTGTAGATATAATAGATAGAAGTGTGATAAATAAAAAAACAGGGGTTTCTGATGCTCTATATGTACACTGCTGGCCAAAAGTATTGGGTAATAAAGATGTGTTAATGTTTTTGAAAGAAGTCTCTTCTGCTCACCAGTGCTGCGTTTATTTATCCATATAAAATGTAAAAACGTAGGATGGGACTTTATTTTATTATGGTGGAAATTATTAAATATATAAAAGGGTCTCTATATGACATGATGTTAAAAAGTAAGGAGGTTCTTTCAGAGGAGAAGTTCTAAAATGTTAAAATATGTTCTTGTTTACCTTAAAACTGGCAAAGTTTAACACTTGCATTGTGTTCTACTAGGGTCACATTGATCCTAATTGGATTCAGTACAATTCAATTTTTTTTTAAATTTGTTTATATGTGTGTGTGTGTGTGTGTGTGTGTGTGTGTGTGTGTGTGTGCACTTTCATGTAGCTCAAGCAGTAGAGCATGGTGGTAGCAACACCAAAATCATGGTTCGATTTGCAGAAAAATTACTATGCTTGAGCTGATAAAAATATATGCCTTCAATGCAGTATACATTTCTTCAGATAAAAGCATTCGCTAAATACCAGAGACTATTCGAATACCTGAACGAAATACATCAAATAAATATTTTGGCCTCTGCAGCTGCCGTTATCATGGGTCAAGTTTATCATTGCAAGCATGTTCATGACCTTAAAACAATTTGATGTCTATTTTCAAAAAGTTGATATGATTCTTTAGGGTCTTCATGAAAAGTCTATAACATAAGTTGGTAAAAATTATCAATGGTAGTGTAACAAACACCTTCTTTACCCTGTCAAAAACAGCTCTGTTCACAGCGACCCGTTTCGGTGCATGTCCCTTTAAATGCTAATGAGCTTTGCTGACCCCACCCCTCTCTTCTGTTGGGTGACCAGACTTTAGCTGTATTCATTTAGAAACTTGCTAACTACCACATTATTAGGAAAGGCGATTTGCAAAGATTCATAAAAATCTTATACTCAGTTCTTCTGGAGGTGAAGCTGGATCTCGAATGATTCGCACGAATATAGTTTAATTTAGACAGATATGGGGACACATTCACTTCAGAAACGAACGTAATCCTCTGTGTCTTCAGCGGCTCAGATGTCGGGAGTAAATAAAGACAGCTATATTCATTATTACATCCAAACACCTCAATCGCTTAGTAGACATCTTGTCTACTCGAAACAATGGCAGACTGATGACAGCTCACTCAGGGCGGGGCTAAGGTAAAACGTTTGTGTCAATCAAAAATTGTGGGAGGGGCCTGTGCAGAACTACATCAATCTGCCAAGAATCTGAGAATGGCTTGTGCGTATGATTTGTGGGATTTAATAAAAAAAGCACTGGGTGTATTTTTATCATGGTAGTTGTCACGAATCCGGTCCGTGGCCTTCCGGACGATTTCCACCGGAGGTCGCTTTCCCTTCTCATTGACTCTCACACCACACTGCCTATTACATCACCCTGGACTCCATTTCCCATAATCCTTGCCCGGACTCATCACAGATTTCAATCACCTGTCTCTCATCACCTCATTAGTACTCACACCATAAATACAACACACAGTTTCACAGGGCTTGTTATTGACTTTAGTTTCCATTTGCCTAAGTTTTGCCTTTTTCATATTTTGGTCCCTGGACTGTTACCTTGTTTTTAATTTACTTCACTCCGTCAATAAAGCCTGCTATTGGATCCCCATTTCGTTGTCACGACGCCGCGCTCGTTACAGTAGTGTGGTTGTGTAACATTTAAGTTCAAACATGATGTAAAATTTAATTTAGCATCTGATATACCCTTTAAACAGTGTGTTGCGGTTCATCTGCAAACCACAGGTGTGTGAATATACAATTTAAATCATCAAATCACAGCATTATATAGACGTGTTTTCATCCACACGACAAGCTCCAGTATGCAGCACTTCAAAGCAATCCTTCAGACGGTGATGGGTGGTGTGTATCAGTCAGATGAAGTGTGTCTGCTGACTGTCTCATGTCTGGAGCGACACACAGCTGGCAGCCCCATGTGCTAAAAGACTCGGGCAGCGGCCCTGTCAATGCCCCACCATGAGCTCGCATGTCTGCTGTCAATCTCCCTCGACGTGTCTCTGAGGACGTGACAGATGCGTGTCTGTCACATCACCTCAGACACCCTGCTCCTGTAATTACAGAGCGGTCAGAAAGTTTAGCACCAGCCAGCGTGTGTGAAAACTCTGTCGCCCGCGGCTCGCCGGCCACTGCAAAACATCATTTTCTTGCAAAGTATTCTTCTCTTGTTTTCTAGAATACAATTCTGTGATTAAGATGCATTATGACTTAAGGTATTATGTCTTGTTTCCTTAAAAAAATATATCAAAATGTTAGTTTTAGCTTAAAACGAGTAAAAATATCTGCCAATGAGTTAAGAAAAATATTCTTGTTTAGCCTTTGAATTAAGATTTAAGACAAAATATCTCAAGTCATTTAACTTCATCATCCTGATTCAATCATTTTTATTTAGATATTTATACTAGAAAACAAGACAAAAATACTTAGAAAGAAACTATTTTTTTGCAGCGAGACTACACTGTACATGGAGAAAGTAATGCATAATGTAATGAGCATTAATATTTTCATACGACTGATAAACGTGCGGTTACATTCGTGACATTCTTGAAATGTGACCCTGGAGCACAAAATCAGAATTAAGTCACATTTTCTTTAGAATAACGTCCAAAAATACATTGTTTGGGTCAAAATTATTGATTTTTCTTTTATGCCAAAAATCATTAGGATATTAAGATCATGTTCCATGAAGATATTTAGTACATTACCTACCGTAAATATATCAAAACTTAATTTTTGATTAGTAATATGCATTGCTAAGAACTTCATTTGAACAACTTTAAAGGTGATTTTTTTTTCAATATTTAGATTTTTTTGCATCCTCAGATTCCAGATTTTCAAATATTGTCCAATCATAGCAAACCATACATCAATGGAAAGATTATTTATTCAGCTTTCAGATGATGCATAAATCTCAATTTCATAAAATCGACACTTATGACTGGTTTTGTGCTCACATATAATTTTGACTGAAGGTTTCTTTGTGGAACCAAAAATGGTTAGTTTATGGCATCGCTGTGAAGAACTCTTTAAGCACCTTTATTTTTAAGAGTGTACCTGCAAAATGTGAAAAAAGACAGTATTTTCCCCACGGCTCTGTTTCGTATGGACGGATAGACAGCACCTCAAAGGCAATACACAATTCTGATTCCCCACTAATGTCAGATGCTCAGCAAAAAACAGAAACTTGAGATCTCTTGGCTAGGAGCCTTTTTAACATTTCACGCCCTGGTTGTGTCAAGTGCCTGGGTTTGGAGACTGTCCTTCACTGCCCATCATCAGAAGACAAGTCTAGAAAAGCAGATCGTTACTGCATCAGGAAAATGGGCAACAATGCAATTCCATAGATTTTATATTTGTATTTGCCTTTTATGCTTTCAGGGTGTCAAACATAAGCACACCTATGAGGTTTTGGCATACAAATGCAACCCTTGCATCGCTCTTTAACCAAGTTCAGTTCTACAAACTCAGACTAGCTCCATCCATTTTTGTCCAGAAGTGGATGAACAGAAATTTGTGCACTAATAGGTGTTCACTTTGGTTGGCCTCTGGAGTGTCCCGTCGGAGCTGATGCGCTCTGAGTGGATGTCGTGTCTGTCGGGGTTCCGCTCGTACATGTTCTCCTCCGAGACCCGTAAAGAGCCCCTTTTCCACGATACATCGCAGTCTAATCGCTGTGCCGTGCCTCGACTCGCACTCTCCTTCTCACCCGCTCCCCTCGCCATCTTTTATTCATCGCTGCACTCGGATTTACCTCATGTTTATAAAAATCTACGGCAAAACATGAAACCAAAGAAACTGCACAAACAAGAACATTTGCACACAATTCAGTGCATCTGGAAATTCAGTCATTTCATGTCCGTACAAAGCCGCATGCTGATAATTTTCCCATGGAGCATAAAGAGAGGAACTTTGAAGAATCGTTTCCCATAAAACATGTGGAGAATGAGATCTGAAAGCTGGGTAACATCTGAGAGGCCGGGACACACCAAGCGCTAGTTTGTTTGGTCGGCGGCATGTTTATAATTGTGTTATCTGTATCTGTATAATGTCTTTATTGTTTTGTACCTTGTCCACTCGGCCAGGTCGTCATTGTAAATGAGAACTGGTTCTAAACTGACTTACCTGGTTAAATAAAGGTTAAAAATAAATAAAAGTTTGCCCAGTTCAATATGTAGATTTGGCGTTAGACCTTCGATGAGAGCGAGAACTCTGATTAGACGTTCAGTTTAGTCCGTGCTCGAGAATTAAAGCAAGAGTGACGAAAGAGAGCAAGTAAATTCAGACGGTACAGATGTTAGCTGAGGATTCTAATAAAAGAAAGCTGTCAACATAACTGATATAAGCAAGCACTACTTTGCTTGTATTTCATATATCTCATATGTGAGCCTGCAGCACAAAAGCAGTCATACGCAGCCCTGGTATATTTGAAGCAATAGGCAACAATACATTTTTATTTTATGCCAAAAATCATTAGGATATTATGATAATGTTCCATGAAGATATTTAGTACATTTCCTACCATAAACTAAATGTTTGATTAGTAATATGCATTGTTAAGAACTTCATTTGAACAACTTTTAAAGATGATTTTCTCAATATTATTTTTTTTTTGCACCCTCAGATCCCAGATTTTCAAATATTGTCCAAACCATACATCAATGGAAAGGTTATTTATTCAGCTTCCCGTTAAACCAGTGTCCCCATCCCCAGAGTGCTAATGTGTTTTGCTGGTACGTTACCCATCAGGCTTGTGGTTTGCGTGGCTGTCGACACACATTGGGCCGGTTGTGAGCGCTGTCGTCTCTTTGACGGTCCCCGCTGTGAAGAACACGTGGGGTGGGTGACGGCCCCTCGTTAGTGCCCATGGAGGAGCAGCGAAGCCCCCAGCGTCTCTGACATCAGCCTGACCTACATTTGCATGTGCGGGTTAAAGATGGACATGCTTCCCGCACATTAAAGGATAGTCGTCTCTAAAATTCAATGAGTACAAAAAGCGCATGAAAACAAAAGCTCTTTTTACTAAATTAGGATGACCATACGTCCTCCTTTTTGCAGATATGTCTTGGTCTAAATTGCCTAAAATGTCCAGGAGTTGGCATTGTTTTCAGGCTTGCTAAAGGTAATGACTGAAAAGTAGACACTGCACATAATCGACCAATTGAGCAATAATATGCAGGATACAATAATGTATGAGGACTGTAAAAATCAAATCAAATCAAATCACTTTTATTGTAATCACCACGCACAAGTGCCTTGGTGAGTGAAATCTTATGAGCGTGCTCCAGACAGTGCAAAAAAAAAACAAAACAGATGGACAGACTGCAAAAAAACAAAACAATTTAAAGGACAGTACATATTTACAGACTACAGAAGATGTGCAAAATACACATACATAACTGTACACAATATACTATAAAGACATACTTAATTATCAACGACACATTATACACCGTATGGGCACATCTACATTATGTACAGTCCATCTGTAGAGAGACCATCAACAGAAAAACGAAGGATATACATTTACATTTACATTTAGTCATTTTGCAGACGCTTTTATCCAAAGCGACTTACAATTGGGGAATACATAAAGCGATTAATCTAGAAGAGGCAAACAGAGAGAGGAAGTGCCCATAACACCAAGTCTCAGGCATTGTTCAAATAAATACAAGCTAGCAAGGGAAGGAGAGAAAGATAAAGAGAAAGATGAAGATATAGAAAAAGGGAAGGGATTTTTATTTAAGACCATTTAGAAATCCTGGCCAGGACATGTCTGGGAAAAAGAGAATTAGCAGGTTAAGCTTTATTTCAAAAGTCCACTTTAGACATTCTACACGTCAAACCCACTCTTATTGGAGTATTAGTAGACTGTTAGGTTAGGGTTAGTAGAACTGCATCTGGACTAAAACGCTGCACCTGAACAAACCGCTCAGACTACAGCCGTCTGCAAACTAGCATGCATGTTCTGCGTGAGAGGAATTCTCCATCAGCATGTATCAATAGTCTATATTCGTCATTCAAGATGAGAAACCAAAACAAGGATATACGTGAAATTGAGATGTATGCATCATCTGAAAGCTGAATAAATAATATTTCCATTGATGAATGGTTTGTTATGATGGGACAATATTTGAAAATCTGGAATCTGAGGGTGCAAAAAATTTAAATATTGAGAAAATCCTTTTTAAACTTGTTCTTAACAATGCATATTACTAATCAGAAATTAAGTTTGAATATATTTATGGTAATAAACTTACAAAATATCTTCATGCAACATGATCTTAATATGAAAACGACATTTGTTTACAGGAGCAAAGGAAGCAAAATTTCCTTCCTTGAGCAAAGCAAAACCAGTCTCCTCTAGGCTTATATCAAAATCCAACATTTTTCTTTACAAATCCTCATTTTGTACTTCTAATTCTCTGTATACTCTGTATGATTGTGTATGTGACGAATAATAAAGAACCTTAAACCTTAATTCGTGACTGGCGTCTTTTTTTCCTCTGCGCTTCTGCTTTCATAATTTTCACCGGAGTTTTCACCTAATTGAATGCGCGTACGACAATTAGTGCAAGCTACAGGTTACAGTTTATAAAGTTTAAAATATGGATATTTTTCTTACAAAAATGCATCGATTCGCTGCAGTGAGGCACATTTTATTATGGATGGATGCACTTTATTGGACTTCTTTTGGACTATTGAAAAATAAAAGCCATTGACTGCCATTATACAGCTTGGAAGAGCCCAGACGCTTTTGAATATAACTCCGATCGGATTCACCTGAAAGAATAAAGTCACTCCTAGGATAGCTCGAGGGTGAGTAAATCGTGGGGTAATTCTCATTTTTGGGTGAACTATCCCTTTAACACTCCACGCTTTCAGGTGTTTCTCCAACCTTTCCAAATGCAAACCAGACTGTGTGGTTGATATGTCTGGACAGAGATCTGGAACTAGGTTTAATTTACACCCTAAGCAGAGATGTCTATCTGATTGGGGTTCAAATGGAGATTTTGAGCACAGTTGACCCTTGAATCCAACCACAAGCTCAACAGCAGTCAGATCGCTCCAGCAATCATGTGCTTGCCTCATCAGCAGTTTGCTTAGAGTTCGTCCTCAGCACTTTCTCTCAGTCAGTCTGCATCATCCTCACGCTCTCGTTCGATTGGCTGCTGGCTGGGTCAGTCTCCATCATCCTCATGCTCTCGTCTGATTGGCTGCTGGCTGGGTCAGTCCCCATCATCCTCACGCTCTCGTCTGATTGGCTGCTGGCTGGAAGGAGATGCTTGCTGCTCAAGCCACCAGAATCTCCACGCTGAGTGTTTCGACTCGTCCATCCTCCTTATTTTTCCCGTAAGAGCAGGCGCGATCATTTGTAAATTGAATGTGTCTGTCTTCCGGTGTCACCCGCTTCCAGATATTTTTAGCTGTACAAAACACCTCGTTTTGCGGCTTGATATTTCAAAATGTATTACCCTAATTATGAACACACTGGTTTGTAGTGCAAACTGTTTTACTGTGAATTGATATTCTTCTGGTTATTTCCCTTCAGCGGTTAATGAACCAAAAGTCTCGCACATTGACAGAAAACGGCTTACATCCACATTGAAAAACAAGATGGATAAAAGATGTTTTTTTTGACGGTGACCGTACAAAGTCCGTTTTTAATTACAGTACTTTTACTGTTATTCTCAGTCATGGTTCGTATTACTATAAAACAGTACTTTTGCATTTTAAATTAAACGCAGTACAATAAATGGTAGCACAAGATGTAGATACAATTGTTACAATTTAAATAATTGACTTTTTTGCATTGTATTAATGAGGTAATTTGAGAGAAATGTCATGAAAATAATGTAAAAATTTGGGTTACACTTTATTTTAAGATGTCCTTGTCACACATATTACATGTACTTACTATTATAACAATAAATTATGCATAATTACATACAAGTAACCCTAATCCCAACCCTAACCTTATACTAAGTACATGTAGTTAATTAATATTTCTCGTTACATTGTAATTTATACATTTAAGTACTAAGTACACCTTAAAATAAAGTGTGGCTAAAAATTGTAATGGTTCTAAAAACAAAAATGTAAATATTTTAATGTGAAATGTGTGTGATTCACCCATTTGTTTAGCATATGAGTTTCATACAAACATACACATTATCCGTGCAGCTTATCCTCAGCTGGTTGTTGTTCTCGTATAGTTGTCCTGTTTTAACACTGTAAAGCTGCTTTGACACAATCAGTAATGTATAAAGCGCTATATAAACAAAGGTGACTTGACTTGATGATGGACATGAACACAGCAAGCGTTTCTGGAATGATCTCCACAGACACTTTATGATACGGATGTGTGTATCTTCTTGAGCTGGTCAACCCAAACACAGGTGTTTTGCATTGGGGGGATTTCCATCAGTTGTTATAGAAGGTAACATGACGCTCTTTGTGGCTGCGGCGCTGTCAAAAGTTGTATTTGTGCAGGGTTTAGGTTTCAGCCAGATAGGGGCAGAGAAGAAGCGTGGTCAAACATATGTCCAGAAGGGCAGGAACAAAAGCAATGACACGTTAGTCTTTTCACGGAGATGACCTTTGAGAGCTCCGCCTGCCGCTGATGTCCTTATGTATGCCAGCCGCCTCGGGCCGGCTCAGGCCAGCGCTAGAATTTCTCCTCGTCTGCCTAAATCTCCCTTGACTAAATGTCAGGATTACACATTTCTGTGCTCACACTGAAGACTTTAATTAGCTGTAGTGTGTGTGTGTGTGTGTGTTTACTCATGAATGCCATAGATTTCCTAATGCATGTCTCACTTGAGACTCATAAAGACTGATTTATACTCGACGCGTTCGCTTGGGTGCGCGCGGCGGCCAAATATGATGTCATCGCGTTGTTGGCGGAAGTTCGCTTTGAGTGCGCACGACGTCTTTTCGCATGGCGGTGTGCACGACATTTTTTGTAACTTTCCACGCAGCACTGCATCCGAAGATGCACGAGTTCTGGGCAATTCTAGACAGACATGTACGTCTGTGCCGGCATTTGTGTGAAACAGAAGCAGTTCAAACTCCATCAGGTGCTTTATGACGGAAAACAATGCTTAATTTAGTTGCTTTTTTTTGTTGCATAGGTTGTCCAAGGCTTTTTAATTCAAGTATGTTTTGTTTTTATTGTATAAAAGATACAATTAATGCCTAAATATACTTTTTTTTACACACAGTCGTTCTGTGTCTAATTAAAATCACTGATCGCACTCCTTGAGCTCTAAACATTTGTAATATAGATGTGAAATCACCGTAACGCTGCTTACCAGCTGCAGCTGAAATACTAATAATTGATGGAATTACAGTTCATTAATATGCATCAATGTGACCCTGCACTGTAAAAAATAAGGCAACGTGACGCAATACGTCTTTCGAGTTCTCTCAACGATAATTGTAAGATACTTTGTTGAGCCAATGTAAATTAGTTTGTTAATGTGACGCTGATTGTGTTATTTTACAGCAACTGAAACAACAATTACTGTCATTGAGGTAATTCGATTATTTCTGTTTCCTGGATGTTTAAAAAGTCCCCACAATATCAAATTTATGTTTGTTTACGAATGACAAACGTTAATGGATAAGTTAGTCTAATAAGTAGATTTCACTGTCTTTGACAACTTACAAGACTAAGATATCTAGGAAAGGGACGTGATTGGTTGAAAATAGTTCATCAAGACCTCAAAACTAGACATAATGCTCAAGAACGGTGGCAATCGACATATGTGACCCTGGAGCACAAAAACCAGTCAAAAGGGTCAATTTTGCGAAATTGAGATTTATACATCACATGAAAGCTGAATAAATAATATTTCCATTGATGTATGGTTTGTTATGATAGGACAATATTTGGAAATATGGAATTTGAGGGTGCAAAAAACTCTAAATATTGAGAAAATCATCTTTAAAGTTGTTAAAATGAAGTCTTAGCAATGCATATTACTAATCAATAATTAAGTTTTGATATATTTACGGTAGGAAATTTACTAAATATCTTCATTGAACATGATCTTAATATCCTAATGATTTTTGGCATTAAAAATATTTTTTTTTAATTTTGAGCCATACAATTTAATGTTGGCTATTGCTGCAAATATACCTGTGCTGATTATGACTGCTTTTGTGCTCCAGAGTCACAAATATTAAAAAGATGAGCTCTTTACATCACAGTACAACAAATAACTAAAAATAATGATAAAACAACAACACAAAAGTTTAAATGAAGTCAGCAAACAGCAAAACAATAATCCTATAACAGTAACTGCATCGTCTATTCATGCTGCAATGCATGCTGGGAACTGTGTTTGATTTGTTAGAACTAAATTTGGGGGTAATTTTGTTGGTCTGACAAAGGTTTTTATAATTTTTTTTATGATTTTATTGATTTTCAAATGAGCTGTGTTGTCAAACGTCTCAATAAGCAGACGAGATCCGGCATGTTTCACCTCCTCATAAAATGAATTAATATAAGATTCAGTTATCTCTTCATCTCCTGCGCCGGTGTCAGATTGCGGCTCCATCACGTCTGTGTGCTGGCGCTGGCCCAGTAGCGCGGGCTGGTTCTGGACTGGTCTCCTCACTCCAGGGTAGCCTCTAATAGACGCCTGCGTCCGCTCTAATTAAAGCGAGCGGGGCACGGCATAACGAGCTGATGAATAATTAGAATTTGAGAAGAATTGTGCAGCCGGGGTGGCAAATCTGGAGGGACAAGTGCTGAAAACAAGGCGTGCAGCATTAAGACTACAGTCAGTCAAATCTGTGAACTGGGCCGCGGGCGTTAACACTAGGCCTGTGTGAAAATAAAAAAACACAGTACTGGTGGCGAGACCAAGACCTCGCAGCTCCTGAGGGAAGACATCACAACACCAAACACCGCAAAGAAACGTTGTACGCTCGAGACAAAAGGACGGTCGTTGCAATGGAAGCATGACTCTGAAACAGGAATACGGTGTTGTTGCTGGAGAATAATAATAATAATAATAATAAAGAGCCCAGACAATTTGTAGTGTGAAGCAGCGATGAAGCGACCGTGTGGACTTTAATTAGTGCCGGCCTTCCCGAGTCAACAAGGTTGTTCCCTTCCTAGGGTGATTTAGCACACTGCTGCGTTTTGCTCTTTTCTCTGCCAGCTGCGGCACGTTGTCAGAGCGAGTGGCAAAACATCTCACGTCAGACACTTAGGACGTGTCGCCGTTTGTTTGCCTGCATCTTTAAAAAATGTTGTATGTTGCAAACTTCTCTGATGCTTGGTTTATTTTGATGCAATCGTTTTTCTTCCCTCTGCACTCTTGGATGAGCACATGCACGGTTCATTTTGACCGCCTCCATAAGATTAAAGCAATAATCCTCAAGAAGCCATTTACAGTGATTTTATAACAGCTGTTAGGGCCTAAAACCCCCTTAGATGTTATAAATTAATTGGGTTAAGCTTCACGGTGCTCGTTGCTTTTAAAAAATGGTTATTCCATATACTTAGTAAGGTTTCACAAAATAAAACAGAGCACATAAGTGTAATGATTTTAATAAAAGCAATGTAGTTCCTCAGAAACAGTTGTGGTTGGAACAAAGTGGTTACCGAGCAACACACAAAGTAAACAAAGGTGTGTGTTGATTTGTAATTTACAACGGCTTCGAGCGCGGCTCAGCCAATCAGAGTCAAGCACCGGAGCTATCCGTTTTATAATGGCATTTAAACAACTGCAACTCGCAGTAAAATAATCAGCCAATCTTCGTGCAACGTGGAGCAGAAAACACGAGCAGACAATGTTCTTCTTTTTCTAGGCTTGCGACTCATTTAAACATAATGCTGCATGTTGATAAGCATCAGAAGCATACGGAGCGTTTGCTCGTTTAATCACCTATTAAAAGAAGACGCAGATGATGTTCTTATTAAAGACGAGTTTGTTCTTTAGTTTGCTCTCGTGTCATGCTTCAGGATGATGTTTGGCTCTCCTCGGCGTCGAAGGGTAAAAAGCGAAGCCCTGGGCCGTCGCCGGACGCTTGGCATTTATGCTAATGAGTCCTGATCACAGACTCTAGTCATTAAACTAATACGACTGTATTCAAATTAGCCAGTTCCCTCTTTTCAGTGAAACACATGGCTGCGTCTTTGAGGCAGAAATCTTTGGCTGTATTCCGTTAACAACAGAGCAGATTAGATGAGGCGCTCCCTTCTAATGAATAATTATTTATCCTCTATCAAGCGGAAAAATCTGTTCCCTGATAACCTTTTTACTCAAATTGCTGTTATCGTATGAATGCAAGGACAGTTTAATATGGATGTGACTTGGTGGACGCCGGAAAGAAGATGAAATCTGGCTGTGCATATCCACGGGGTGATTGTTAGTTACATTGTAATTATGCTTTTAATGCATTGTTTTTTTAACCTATTTATTCTGCGCATTTGTCATCAAGATCCATTATGGGCTCATGGTCTGTCACAGAATAATGGCATAATCTTGTGTTTTCACTCTATTATCAATCTATCATTTTTTATGTTGTATTATTGATTGCTTTAGTAATAACAATGCAGGCATTTCTACAACATACTTACATTGTTAGAGTTAGGGTTAGGTTAGGTTAGGTTAGGGTTACCCCTAACCTAACCCTAACATTGTAGTTCATTATTATTACTATTATTCATTAGTACTTATGTGAATATACAGAAACATAAATGGGGTTTAAATATTAATATTAATTAATATTTTAGACTATTAATATTCAGTAATATTTTTATTTAACTCCGCTGACATAATCGGCTAATAACTCAATTTGAGTTGAATTAGGTTGAATTGTCTTCTGTAGAGCTGCTTATTTTTTTTATTTTATTTTTTTTTTTAGAATTGAGTTAAATAAAATTGTCTTCTCTAGAGCTTCTCTATAAATTTTATTAATTTATAAAAAAAATAGAGTTAAGCCAAATTGTCTTCTCTATAGCTGCTTTATTATTTATTTTAAAGAAATAAAAATAAAAGATTAAAACAATATATTTAATTAATTTCATATTTTTTTATTGTATTTTTTAAAATAGAGTTAAGTCAAATTGTCTTCTGTAGAGCTGCTTTATTTATTTATTAAAAACAAATATGAAATTAAATATAATATAAAATAAGTCAGATTGTCTTCTGTAGAGCTGCTTTATTTATTTATTAAATATAAATATAAAATAAGTCAAATGGTTTTCTCTAGAGCTGCTTTATTTATTTATCAATTTTAAATAAATCAAAATAAAATATAAAAAATAGGATTAAGCCAAATTATCTTCTGTAGAGCTGCTTTACAGCTGAATTGAATTACTAATGCATTTAACAACATTAACATATCTGTGACCTAGCTTCGAAACAATCCGTATTGTATAGATATCTACATAAACAAAAGTGGATTTCATGAGCACTATAATATAAAGGGACTGATAATGTATTTGATTATTCATTAAATGAATCCGAAGCTGTCAGTATTTCCGTTATTCTGATGATTTTTAAAATGCATTGCACAAAGCGCCTGCACTAACAGAAGCACGCTGCTCGTTTTGTGAAGTCTGTAGGTACGACAGAGGAAAGGTCCCTGTGGTCGTTCTCTGTAAACAGTGATTATGGCAGACGTTCCCTGGAGTCAAGCGGCTGCTGGAGGATCATGTAAATGGCAGAGTCTCGTGGCTTTAGCGTGGAGTTGATCCAGTAAGTAGTGTGTGGTAGCTGGAGGACTGACGCAGCTCCCCAGGCTAGAATCTGATTTTGTGGTCTGACATTAAACCCGCCGGGCCACTCCAGCCCTTCTGACCTTGTGTCCCGCTCCCGCCCACGGAAAGGGTCGTGACCCTCGGCGCTGGATGCTAACACAACCTGACGAGAGGTTATTGGAAACATATTCTCGAGGCCTTCGCCATTTACTGCTTCTGTGGGGCTCGGGACGGAGATGACCTTCTCCAGCGACTCGCACCTGTTCTCCGACGCCTCACTCCTGAAATCATCCCGTTTATACAGGACCCCAGCGCATGTCGAGCTGGTCTCAAAGGCAGAATGTGTGTCACAGCTGTAGCTAATAAATCAAGACAGTGAGCGGGAAGTTTGTGTGTTTCTTGGGTTCAGAGCTGCATGCAAATGTGTTTACGTGCATCCCTGCTTCAGCAAACACAATAACAGTTGTAAGATACTCGCGTTTAATATCTTTGATTGGATGCACTCACGACTCTTAAACTGTGTTGCGTTTTAATTTCTGTTCATTTCAAACCATTGTGAAAGGACCAGTGGTATTTTAGTATCGATGAGATACAATTGTCGTTTGTATTAATAGTTTTTGAATTCGTTTTTACACTTATGTTTTGTTTTAGTAATATTTTGAGTGTTTTATCTTTTTTTTTTTTTTTTTTATACATCTTCAAAAGTTTAGGATCATAAAGATTTTAATGTTTTTTTTTTATAAGTTTCTTATGCTCATCAAGGCTGCATTCATTTGATTAAAAATACAAGAAAAAATTAATATTGTAAAATATTATGTAAAATTATGGTTTTGTATTTTAATATACTTTAAACTGTAATTTATTTCAGTATTTTCAACATCATTACTCCAGTCTTCAGTGTCACATGATCTTAAGAAATCATAATAATATGCTGATTTATTACAGTTTACAGTTATAGTAGAGAGTGTAGTTTTTAGTAATTTCAGCTAAAGCATTAATAATGTTAGTACATCAATTTATTAAATAAAATATGTGTTAAAACTATACTTCCTTGGGAACTTGGGAAAAATATTTCCTTGGGAACTGGTTGAATTAAAAATTAAATGTTACGTTTTTAATGTTACATTTTATTTCTGCGTATGTACAGTATATATATATATGAAGAGCTCTTTTCCAAAACGCTATAAATCCATTTTAATAGTTTTCATGAAAATGACATTTTTTTACCTAGACCCATACATTTTGTTAATATTCAGTTTATCCTGTTAAAATGGTCTGTTGGCTCAGTCTGAACATGTTAAACAATGATTGTTAAATGAAACAACAATATTGTTGACTATAAATGCAAAGTTTTTTTTTTCAAAACGCTACAAATCCATCCTTTTTTTTTTTTAAATGTTGGTTTATGTAACCCCCCCGGGTCCGCACCATCACTCTGAGCGAGTCTCGAACCCGGGTTTCCGGTGCACGATGCGGGCGCTCTAACAAGGAACGACAAAGGCTACAGCCTCTAGCGTCAATTGGTTTACACACCACCTTTACTGGCATACACATCTGTTACATTGACATCCCACAGTGGGTATTAACGCGCCACCTGAGAACCTTCTTTTTTTGTTGTTTTTTGTGATTTTCTTTGTCCAGTCTGCGTTTTCTACCCCCAGGTGTAGCTCATCCAGGCCATCAAAAGTGTTATTAGAGTTTAAAGCACTCATTTTGAAGACTGAGCACAAACAAACGCTTCAAAGCGTCGTCATGTTGGATTGCATCGAACGAATTCTGATTGATCGAGAGGATATATCGCATTTAGGCTAAAAACAGGTTCGGCGCTTATAGCGGTTTGGAAAAGAACTGCATCTTGCAGTACATTTTAAACAAGGAAATATAGCGATTTGGCATGAAACATTGATGGAGCAGTGAATAGGTTCAGTACACAGCAAAATGGCATGACGAACTCATTTTTTTTTTTATTTGGCGTTTATCGCGTTTTGGAAAAGAGCTCTTCATATATACTGTATGGTTGTGTTTTTTGTGAACTATAACAACCCCTAAAAGAACATGATGTAACAATTCAGAACATGCTCGATAAACCTGGCATTACTTTATAGCGGAGATGCCGCTTCAGCGATGTAACCTATTGGCATATCACATTGAATGGCAGGGTGAATATTTAGTGGTTTTGCATCATTTTATGCTTTCGTAAAGAAGCCTGGAAATGAATGGAGGTAAATTTGTTTCTCCTGTAATCAGGTTTAACGCCTGAGGAGCAGCTTGTGACCTGAGCTTTATAAACTCATGTGATGGCCGCAGTTCAACCGCTGGGTTCTCACTCCGGTAAATGGACTGACATGTGCTTGACGTCCACAGCACAAACGTGATCAACTGCTTACAGATGTGTCCCGCTCGGTCTTTCACTAACAAACAGCAGCCACGCGCCGCTTTTGATGAAGGCAGCGGTCAGTTTCAATCTGCTTCTCATGAGACCCACGTATTCTCTCAGATGGGAGCTTTAAACAATGTGTGTGAGTCATTCAAATCTTATGTATGGCACTTCAGTTTAAGTTTTAAGGGATAACCCAAAAAAATGAAGGTTCTGTCATCACTAACATGTCTGTGGAGACAAACGAGAAGTTTTTAAGATCGTCTGAGTTGCTCTTTTCCATACATGTGAGGACAGAGCTGAGTTATTCATGAAGGCAAATGCCATGTGTCACATCCAATCGTGTTACGGCAAGTAGGAATAGACACAACTGCATTGAAGATTTAAATAACCCAAGCTCAATGGAAAAACATGCCTCTACTCCAAACATGTACCTATTCATACGATTCACTGCAGCTGAAATGAACACTTGAGGCAGTAAAACACCAAAATTAGTGTAAATGCACACCGTCAAATTTTGAGCTACAGGCTAAAGAATTGTAGATTTTCACAAAAATGAGTTCATCAAGCCCTCGTCTAGCAATCCCAATGCTCCAAATAGTAATGAAACATCTAAAAGTATCTTTATTTGTACTATTCTGAGAGGAGTACCTTTTCTCCGCTCGCACTGGTTCCCATCTGAAGCGCACACATAAAGCGCTCTATCCTCATACATACACAGATTTACAGTAGGCTACATATATTTAAGTATTCACGCAATCTGTTATATCTTAAGTGAACGTTTGGGGAAAAATTAGATCCATGCATGTCTTAATATAGGCTGTGTGTCGCATTCATTTTAATCAAATAATAAAAGAAAAGAGGGAATCACTTACTGCCTGATTGAACTGCTTTTGTAGTTTTAATAATCAATTTATTTTTAATGAACACACTTAAGTGATTTTAACATTTTACTATTTGTTTTTCTTACTTGGATGCTTAGATGTAAAATTAACTTGAACACCTTCAAAGAGGTCATTTTTCATCTGATTCCTGCAAATCATACATAATAATAATAATAATAAAAAAAAAATAACAATTCTTTTAAAATTTGCTCATTGTAACTCATTTTGCCAGCAGAGGTCACACAATTGTGATTACAGGTACATGTTACTGATTACTAAAGTCTTATTCTCACACTTTCTTGCAAGATACTATGTTATGAGCTTAACATAATTGCACGTGTTGTACACTATCACGATTAGATGTTTGCATCACATAACTAGTTTCATATGTGGCTTTTCTGATGTAGTAAACTTGCTCGGTATCACACCCGGTACAGCACTGAACGTCAAACACGAGTCACTAAAACAAGACTCGTAGAAGCAAGATTGTACGCTGAAGGTTTTTTACCTCACATTGTCTTGTGTTAACACTAACAGTGAGGTTTAGGGTCGGGTTGAGTGTAGATGGTCGTAGTTATTGTCAAATGTGGAGTTTAAATGGCAAACTGCCACGATACATGCAATAACCAGCATAATAAAGCATTGTCTGATTCACATTCATCGGTTTCAGATAAAACTGGACTTGTGTTTAGTGCCACTCATTTTGCAGAAATTTTTCCACATGCACGTTTTTGTCTGGGTTGTATTTCGATGTTGAAAACCGTAGTGCTGCTTCATATTTTTGTGGAAACCGTAATGCATGCATTGAAGCATTTAGAACAGAATTGATTTGAAACATATATTTTGTAACATTATAAATGTTTTTACTGTCAGTTTTGAGGTTGATGTTTCTTATGCGGTTTAAGGTTAAAAAAATACATTATTTTGCACATACTGTACATTCTTGTTGCTCCTCTATGCTCCGCCTTTCTGAAACGCTCATTGTTCTGTGAAGCGTGGCGTGCTCTGATTGCATTGTGATTGGCCGAATACCTCAAGCCTGAGACGGAAATGTTACGCCGCTCACCGTATTGTGATAGCGTGTCCCGTCACGATGAGTCTAAAATGAACCCATTATAAATGAGGCATTTGTTCCATCCAGTGGAGACATGCAATAATCATGCGGTCTAATCAGCATCTTGATAAGCCACACCTGTGAGGTGGATGGATTATCTCGGCAAAGGAGAAGTGCTCACTAACACAGATTTAGACAGATTTGTGAACAACATCTGAGAGAAATCTGCCTTTTGTGTACATAGAAAAAGTCTCAGATCTTTGAGTTCAGCTCATGAAAAAAGGGGGCAAAAACAAAAGTGTTGCGTTTATAATTTTGTTCAGTGTAATTACTGATCATAATGACTTACACTGTCTTTTTACACGTTGCATTGCGTCGCGCCGCGTAAACGTTACCATGTCTGTATTTGTGATCGTAGAAACACAAACAACAAGCACTTCTCTACACTGCTCAAAGCTAGCGTTTGAATCAATTATGAAAACATACTTACAGGCTGTGAGTCAGAAGCTTGTAAAGCTGGAATTACTCCACTTTATAGAAACAGTCTTTGTGCACAGAAGCATTGTAGGCTACTCTTCCAGATTCAGGACACAGTCCTGTGTAAATTGCGCTGCACACACTCCAATATTTGGGTTGAAGTGTTCTGGATCAGTGTTGTAAACACAACTTAACCACTGATTTCTAGTTGTGTCCTCTTTTGGATCCCAAACAAAGTAGTTTCTCTTTCACAACGAAACTCAGCGTCTTCAGAACAATACTACAGCCAGAATAATAGCTTCGCCTTCTTTCATTGCGCATACATTTGGGCGGAGTTATGCAAATATTATTTCCCACACAGTGACGCAGACATGTTTAAATGAGCCGTTTTAGTCTTAACTTTGATCTCTTTGGTTTTGAGACGTTAGTTTTTGCAACTGCAGGGATCTTATCTATGCAGCTTGTAACACTCCAAAGAGAAAGCAAAACTTGAAATCTCATCATATGACGCCGTTAATGCCTTCTTGCTGAATAAACTATTTCATATGCACTATAGCTTCAGGTAATCATCACAAGTGCTCTGTGCACTTTTCCATGTGATTGGTGTGAGGTGTTGGAGAGAAAAGCGCTGTGTGAAACAGACACCGACAGCATTCAGAGCAGCGGCTGGAACGAGCAGCTGAACCGGATCAGAGCTTTGATGAAGACGAAGGTGAGGTCTGTTCTTCGCACACTTGTAGCAATCTGTCAGTATTTTCAACATCCAGCTCTCGCTCATCTGTTATTGTGGCCTTTCCACGTGTTTGTGTGCACCTATTGATTGACAGCTGGCTCCAGAGCCACTCAGGCCTCTTAAAATACCAGAGCCGAGCTTCAGGTTTCCCCCACAGGCCCCGGGCCCCCCATTGTCTGTCTGCCTATGGCTCCGCTGGACGACCCCACCCTCCCATTCACTGTCAGCTCATTGTGCTCGCGTTCTCTCTGGGTTTCTCCATCACTCGCTCATTTGATGAGTTGACGTGGCACTTCTTGGGTTGTTGCACGTGCTGCTATTAATCATCTCATTCAAGATGTTGTTTTTGTTATTAACGACCGAGAACAGCTTTTAAATGTTAAATCGCTTGCTGGATTTAAATTGAATTAGAGCAGAAACGGGAAACCAGAAACGGAAGATGAAAAATCCAAAGGTTGTTTGTTTTCTGAATCTTAAGCGTTTCTTAGTAGTAGACTTGTGTGGCTACAACTCAGCATGATACATCATTTGTACATTTTAACATGTTCTGAAAACAATGCATTTGAAATTTTAATATTTTAGTTTAGAGTCTGGTCATTATGTATTCAACATATCAGGGAATGCACTGACATTAATAGTTAAAATGAAGGACTTACCTGTACACTAATGTTTGTGGAAAACGTGTCTCCTGCTCGCCAGAGATGCATTTAATTGATCCAATATGTGTGAAGTATTAGTATAAATTAAAATAGCAGTTTTCTATGTGAATACGTGTTAAACTGTAATTTATTTCTGTATTTTCAGCATCATTACTCCAGTCTTCTGTGTAACATGATCTTCAGAAATCATAATAATATGCTGATTTGCTGCTCAAGAAACATTTCTGATTATTATCAATATCAAAAACAGACGTGCTGCACAATATTTTGGTGGAAACTGATACATTTTATTTTTCAATATTCACAGATGAATAGAAAGTCCAAAAGAACAGCATTTATGTCAAATGTAAACATTATAGTGTCTTTACTGACACTTTTGATCAATTTAATGCATCACCGCAGAAAGTAAATATTAGTTGTTTTTCATAAAAAAACTTTTGAACAGTAGTTTGTTTTGTTGTAAATCAGTAAATAGCCTTGTCTTTGTTCAGGCCTGTTGTATTTCGATTCATCTACAGAAAGCCTGTAATGAAATTTAGTTCAATCACGGCCTCAGACCGAAGGGTTAGAGGTTAACTTGAGCGCGGGGTCAGTCGTCACAATTAAAAGGGAAAGCCCACTTTTGTCATAAGGTCAAGGAGGTCATGAGGTCAGTGTCGCTGGGACGGCCCAGATCACTCAAGTGCTATAAATTATGTACCAAATCAGAGCCGGAGGAAAATTAGCGTCTCTTCCTGAGCGGGGGTCGCATGGCGACATTATACCATGACCTTAATTGAAAGTAAAGGAACACCTCTGAGGTCAAGGAACACAATAGACACCTGTTAGTGTGTGTCAGACCGGCTCGAACAAACACATGCAAACACATGCAAACACTGTCTTACAGAGAATGCACACTTAGCAGATATCTCTGCTCACAAGGCTATTAGACCAAATGAGTGATTAACTGAATGTTGGAGGTCATGTGTAATGAAAATGCTTTCTGGCTTGGAAGACGAACAGCGAAAGCCGACGAAGATAAGCACGGTTCAGGAGCGAAATCTACAAATGGATTAGGGGCTATTTACACCTGGTCCGGATAGCTATCCGATCTTGAAAAGACCAGGTGTAAATGCCTTACGAAACGCATTGGAGACGGATACAAATCCGATCACTCAAACCCCTTCAGGAGGTGTTCTGGGCCGCATTCCATATGCTGATTTTACCCAAAAACTAGATGTTTTATAGGCTATATGGCATGTTATAGTCAGATACGACACAACAAACATCACCGCGGATGAGTAGCTGAGTATCTCTTCAGCAAGCCGACGTGCAAAATGCCGCGAAAGAAACTAAAAGTAAGTCTCAGACTCTCAACACACAATCATCGTCATTAAAAGACGAACCTATCTTTCCAGCGCTGATGCCGCGCTCTCTCCGATATTGAAATGAGCTGATAATGAATAAAATGCAGCTTACATCGATGGGAACTCCGTTAAATTTGCATATGCCGCGGGAATTGAATAATGTATTTCTATGCATTTTGCGAAGACACATTGTGTAAATTGAAACATTTTAACAACTCATATAGATATCCGATCAGAGAAAACACATGAAGTGGCCAGGTGTAAACAGGCCCATAGTGTGTTTATTGTGATGCGTGTGTGTGCTAACGTATTGAAATCATGTGAATCGTTACACCAAGAGGTAATTTCAGTGCTAAAGTGTCCAGTTTGTAGTCACTCACGAGTAGATGAAGGTTTCACGAGCGCTCCTTATCATCTATCCATAGAGCAAAACAGCTCAGATTTGGTCTGAAAGCTCAATCTTGGACTGAGATAGAGCTCTTGGGTTCCTCTTTGGTTCTAGATGAACAAACTCCTCCTGAACACACATTATAAACTTCATTCCCTAACCCTACCCTAAACCCTACCCTAATCCTAACCTTAACCTTACCTTAACCTTAACCTTAACCTTAACCTTAACATTAACATTAACCTAACCTAACCTAACCTAACCTAACCTAACTAACCTAACTACCTAACCTAACCTAACCTAATCTAAACCTAACCACCATAACCTCAGCGATTAGAAACCTAGACGGTTCAACTCGGGTACCGCTAAATCTAAAGCTGAACTTAACCACACTCTAAACCTACCCGTCACAGACCCAGCGATTATAATCTAACTGTGACATTTATCGTCTTTGAAACATGGCAATTTTGCTTAACAAAACTTCTTGGCAGAGCACGATGCTGGGTCGGGATTATCAGGCTGCGGATTTCGAGTTGCGGTCTGGTTCAAGTTCAGTCAAGAGCTTAGTTTTCTCATATTTATTTAGATCAAAATTTTGTGCTAGACCAAACAGCGCTTCTTAACCTAACCGCCATAACCTCAGCGATTAGAAACCTAGCCGGTTCAACTCGACTACTGCTGAACTAAATCACACACTAAACTTAACCTAACCCTAACCTGCTCTGCAGAGAAGAGCTGTACGATCAAATCAAGCTCTTCGGTAAAAGTGCAGATATACCCTAGTAAAAAATTATATATACATTTATTTCATACTAAGTATAGTTCAAATCTATTAACATATTTACTGAGAGATAACTCGAGACTTACTGATATAAAAATTATAATGAAACTTTACTTGGCATATTAATTGTGCATGATGCACGTTTCTTAATATTAAGCCTAAAATGTCTTTTAATGTCACTTTTGATGAGGATTGATAATATAAGACTTTAAATGTACAATATTTAAAGTGAACCCGAAGCATACTAGTTCTACTTTAGCACAATAAAATATATCTTTAATTGTACTTAAGCACTACTTCTGCACAATTAAAGTGCATTAAGTACAAAATAAGCAGTTTAGCAGACTTTAAGTGTACCAGTTTAGTGTACTAAAAGTACAATTGCAGGACATTTTATTAAGTACATTAATATAAAAATGTATTCGTAGCATACTTAGCATGAAATAAATGTATTTCAAATACAGTGTACTCTATAAGTACTCACTTTCAATTTTATTTACGTAAGTAAAAGTACTTGATTTTTTATCAGAATTAGCTTTATTCGCCAGACTTTATTTATATCCAGACTGAAGCTTGTGTAATTATGGGATGTTGATCTAGAAACAGAAACAAATAGAGACATAATTAGCGTCGCTGTTGTTCCATCCAAGCAAAATGTATCTGTTCAACCCAAGCTAAAGCATAATAATGTGCGTTTGATCAGATAGACCTGCAGTACAAGATTATGGGATGCATTATATGAATGCTTGGCTAAAGAGATGTGTCTTTAATCTAGATTTAAACAGAGAGAGTGTGTCTGAACCCCGAACGTTATCAGGAAGGCTATTCCAGAGTTTAGGAGCCAGATATGAAAAAGTTCTACCTCCTTTAGTGGACTTTGCTATCCTAGGTACTACCAAGAGTCCAGAGTTTTGTGACCTTAGGGAGCGGGTTGGATTGTAGCGTGATAGAAGATTAGTTAGGTACGCAGGAGCTAAATCATTTAGGGTCTTATAGGCAAGTAATAATATTTTGTAACTGATACGGAACTTAATAGGTAGCCAGTGCAGAGACTGTAAAATTGGAGTAATATGATCATATTTTCTTGAATCTAGCCGCAGAATTTTGTACTATCTGTAGCTTGTTTATTGGGCAATGTTTACATTTTATTTTTGCTTAAAAATACATGTTTAATTGGATTTGAGAGAATACATGTGTAACAAAATTGTATTTAGTAAAACCATATGTAGTAATAATAATAACACTGTCCCCCACCTTTATGCCTGTGATGTTACAAAAATAATGTGGCCCCTTTAAAAAGGTGTGGGGGGGTTATTTGAACTATTTTCTGTGTGTAAAGGTCACTGGTCAAAATCTTACATTTGACTGAATATAGAATATAAGCCTATACAAAATTGAAATAATAAATATCACAATAAGTATTTCATCTTTATTTAAATAAAAGCAACAGGTTTAAGGTTTTTATTTTAATTTAATAGTTTTACAAATTCTGCCTCTCGCTTGAGATGTAGAATGAGCCCTGTAGTTGAGTAACAATGTCTTTATTAGTTTTTCTTAATAAATTAATACAAAATTGAGTGTTTACTATTGTACTTTTGCATTATTACACTCTATTTAATACTGTAAAGCTGCTTTGACACACTCTGTATTATTAAAAGCGCTGTATATAAATAAAGGTGACTTGTGTTACATTTTAGTGCAGTAAACGTTTTACTCTGATAAAAGCACAGATTAGGGTACTTTGGTACAATGATAAATTAAAAATACTTAATTAATGTCTACCACTTCGCTGAACTGAATCACAAAATGAGGGTCATCATGATTTACAGAAACTGCACGCAGAAATGACAGGACTTTCTTTTGGCACATCGACAGGCCGCATTTCTAAAGTATGATATGTGATAAAGGGGCATGTTTGCTTTGATGGACGCGGCAGCTGAATCAGTGCATGATCTGAACTCGGTCTGAACGCCGTCACTGCCTAAGCAAAGTTTAATGACGGCTATAAACGCTTTATGGTGGCTCTCGTCTCTTCAGCCGATGCCTATCGCTGCTCTTTATCAGTCCGGCCGCTCTGACACAGTGAATTTGGCCCGAAGAGGCTTCGGAGCGGCTTCAGCGACGGCTGGATTCTCACGTAAGTGCTGATCACAACACTAGAATCTCCAGCAGCTAAAAATGGTTTCAAGTCAGTTATTTCTATCTTTCGCTTCAAGAAATCTCCTGAGAAACATGTCGTGAGGACAAAAGCTGTTTAAATACAAAGCATTCTCACACCAAATGTGTCCCTGAGCCACAAAACCAGTCATAATGGTTTGTTATGATAGGACGATATATGAAAATATGAAATCTGAGAGTGCAAAATAATCTAAATATTGAGAAAATCATCTTTAAAGTTGTTCAAATGAAGTTCTTAACAATGCATATTACTAATCAAAAACTAAGTTTTGATATATTTGTGGTACAAAATATCTTCATGGATCATGATCTTAATATTCTAATGATTTTTGGCATAAAAGAAAAATGTATAGTTGTGACCCATACAATGTATTGTTAGCTATTGCTTCAAATATACCTGTGCTGCTTATGATTGTCTCCAGGGACACATATGTTGAGTTAATATTAGTTAATTGATAAAGCCATTATTTTGACAGCATCCTCATTTTACAGCCTTTTTACACAAGTGCCGAAAACTTTTAACAGCGCTGTAGCTTTCTTGAAGTGTCA
>CM049797.1:37379502-37411003 GCA_027422405.1 Ptychobarbus kaznakovi
AACAACTCTTTTCAGTGACTCAATGCATTAGACATAATCTCCATCAATCACACAACTTTGTAGAGTCGCTGTCCACATACTTCACCTGATTCTCTATGCTGCTTCATGTTTTAAATCTGTTGCTTGTCGGTTCTTTGTAATAATTTGAGCGTAAATAGTTTCAAAGTAAACCTACACCGAATGTTTTTCAGTGAAACACTCCAGACATCACGAGGAAAGGTGAACAATCCTGCAGCGTTTGAAACACGTCCTCAAATAGCATTTGTGCTGACTCTGTGTGTGTGTATGTTTAAGACAGTGTTTCATGTCGCTTCTGGACACGCAAGGTGAAAAGCGAGATATTTTTAGCCTGTCCGCAGTCGTCTGTTCCGCCAATTCTTGTTAGAAATCTGCGGGTGTTTCCATTGTATTTAGTCACAAAGGTGAAAGCGAGGCGAGCCCTGCTGGTGGATCTGACCCAGAGAGGCTGAGATAAGCAGCAAGCTGTGTTCTGACCAGCACTATTTATAAACTGAGAGAATGGCAGGAAAGAGAGAGAGAGAGAGAGAGCGCTTACGCCGAATTGTCTTGTAAATCACACATGACCTAAACGCTGTAATGAGTTTTCAACAAGAGGACATTCACCTCGGATTAATCTGTGCAAGTGCAGAGTACACTGGCCTGCTTGAATACGTCATTACGTGAAGAGCGAAGGGAAAGACATGGTCACAAACCCACAGCTGTGCCCCACTACAGTTATTAATCAGCATTTCAAACATACTCAGGTCGCCAACAATAGAACCGCATTTCAATGCGTCTTCATCGGCCGAGCTGCATTCCGTCAAGAACCCTGATTAGCTGCTTAATTCTTCCTCGCAATGCGTTTTATTTCCGTCAGGAACGAGTAACTGGCTTAATCGAATCTGTATTTGAAAACATATACAGCTGCGTTTCATTTACTGTAATTCTCAAGCACATCTTTGTTTATGCTGCCAGTTGCTTTGGCATTTAATTCATTTCTGACCATCTTTTAATTTACAAAAGAAAATCCAGGAACTGTCCTTTGGCCCTCGTGTTGAATATGCTGATCATAGCAGAGGAGATTTCAGATGTGTTTTTCAATCTAATAACATTGGATGGAGCCATTTAAAGCCGTTATTACACCATAGACTGTAAAAAAACATGGACGTACTGTCCCTGATGTCACCCGTCGGTTTCTGAAGAGCATTTTTGAAGCTCAAAGTGGGCTGAGCCGGCCGTCACAATCTTGGCTGCGCATCACTCCCGGATAATCGAAAATTGGCAAAAAGGCGGGATGTGGGTGGAGCTGGTTGCTGAAACCACGCCCACCAAGCACGACAGTGGTGATGGCAGTAGCAATCCACCTGTCACTCAAGTGGCCACGCCCTTAATTATGCAGAACTTTAAGGCTTAATATAATTTAAACGGATGAGTTAAAAAAAAAATTCACCCTCCTTACAGTTGTCATGAAGGTCAAAATTAGCTATATAGACCAAAACCACTTTTTGTACCAGGCTGTAAACATGTTTCTTTTCTGCTGTTAAGTTGAGTATTTTAAAATGGGGCTGGGGGGGATAATTTAAAGGGATAACTCAGCCAAAAATTTAAGTTTGCTGTTTATTTACTCCATACAAGATTTTTCTTGTAGAGCCGTATTGAAGATTTTTAGCTGAAACCGTGATCATTGGTGATAGATATAATGCAAGTGAATGGGTGCCGTCACTTAGAAAGCCAAAATGAGCACATCAGGCAGCACAAAATGAATCCCCGTGGCTGATGATAATATATTGAGGTCTTAAGAAGCAAAACAATCAGTCTGTGTAAGAAACTGAAAATTATTTACAACCTGTAATACGATTATTTTCAATGAACTGGCTCTCGCATTTTACATAAGCCATGCAAAACCATAACTTTAATTTGGCTCCTTTATTCAAGTGTTTCGATCACACATGCTCATGGGTCTCATGATTCCTCAGTTCAGTGACTACTGGAGGAACTGAATCAGTTCGTTCATCACAGGATCAGAAACGCTGCTATTTCTGCTCATTGAGTGACTCTCAGGCGTCTGAGAGTGAGTTTTGATTGAGTAACTTGTAGATCTATACTGCTTGAGCTGCAGTGCTGATTCAAAAGAACTGATTGACAGAAAGATTGATTCATTAGTGAACCTGACATCACTCCGGACCGTTTGCCTGAAGCTCTGAAATACATGTGATAAGACCTCAATATATCATCAGGAGCCATGGGGATTAATTTAGTGCTGCCTTATTTGCTTATTTTGGCTTTCTAAGTGATGGCACCCATTCACTTGCATTATATGAATCACCCAGTACCATGTTTTCAAACTGAGACATAAAGTCACTTACATCTCGGATGGCAGATTTTTCATTTTGAAGTGTACTGTCTCTTTAATGTTTCTTTGTCAGATAAATGGAAGTGTGTTACTGTCCACACAGAGGTCAAACCCTGGACACACTGAGAGCTGCTCGTCTCGTCTCCAGATCAAGGGTCACGGAAGCACAATTGAGAGCCACTGACAACGTAATTAGAGCTGTTGGGGGACGAGGGACCCGGGTCTGAACGTCTGCCCCGCGACACTAATGGGCCGATTCTACATTGTTGTCAGCTGACCTCTGATCCGCCGTTTAGAGACAGAGACGTTCAGAAGCTGGAGGTTTATCTGACCGGTTTCGGTGGGAAAGCGAGCGAGCGATAGCATCAGTTATCACACAGAGTGCTCAGCCATTAACAGTCATGAGACATTAGCTTTATCAGAGCGCATGAATATCAGGATGAGATGTTTGTAAAGTGCATCATTAACCTTTTGCACTGGTATGAGTGTCCGGATACAATAAAGAGCACAAATACATTACTGGAGCGATTAATAGCATCAGATCATACTGAGTGCAGCTGCGTTTCATGCTGCATCTGAAGGAAACTTAGCGCCTTCAAGAAGGAAAGTTTTGTGCAAACTCTAGAAGCTCATTCTTCAACTGGAGCGAATAACAAGAGGGAGAATTCGTGAAATTGCATGTTCTTTTATGTGACCCTGGAGACAGTCATAAACAGCACAGCTGTATTTGTAGCAATAGACAACAATACATTGTGTGGCTCAAAATTATACATTTTTCTTTTATGAAAAAAATCATTAGGATATTAAGATCATGTTCCATGAAGATATTCCTACCGTAAATATATCAAAACATATTTTTCATTAATAATATGCATTGCTCAGAACTTCATTTGAACAACTTTAAAGATGATTTTCTCAATATTTAGATTTTTTTGCACCCTCAGATTCCAGATTTTCAAATATTGTCCAAACCATACATCAATGGAAAGATCATTTATTACAAAAAAAATACCCTTATGACTGATTTTGTTGTCCTGGGTTACATATGTTAAATTAAATGTTTATTCACAATATAGCCGTGTGTGTTAAACATGTTGTATTGTTGCATCCCAGCAGGATACCTCCGTGTGTACACATAAAACCTCTCAAACTCAAATATATATTTTAAAGATGTATTTGGTCCAGGATGGAGAAGAGGAAAGTGTGTCCAGCTGCTGCTTGGACTGAACGACAGAACTGCTGCACTCTCTCACACACACACACACACACACACACACACACACACACACACACACACACACACACACACACACACACACACACACACACACACACACACACACACACACACACACACACACACACACACACACACACACACACACACACACACACACACACACACACACTGCTAGACGCACACACACACACACACACACACACACACACACACACACACACACACACACTCACACACTCTCTCTCTTTCACAAAGACACACACACACACACACACACACACACAACACACACACACACCCACACACACACCACACACACACACACACACACACACACACTCACACACACACACACACACTCCTCTCTCTCTCTGCTTCTCTCTCTCTCACACACACTTCACATAGACACACACACACACACACACACACACACACACACACACACACACACACACACACACACACACACACACACACACACCCACACACACACCACACACACACACACACACACACACACACACACACACACACACACACACACACACACACACACACACACTCTCTCTCTCTCACACACACACACACACTCACACACACACACACACACACACACACACACACACACACACACACACACACGCGCACACACACACACAGACACACACAGATCGGGTGACATCGTCGTTAACAATCATTACTCGGACAGCGGGAAGTGCAATGTCCTCCGGCTCAGATCAGGTTTGCCTGTCGCGAATGAAAGAACCGGACCAGCGTCCACACGAAGACATGGATAAACACCGTTCATCCGGTTACAGACACACAATAACACAATGCATCACGCTACAAATAACCAAATAAATCTCTCTGTCTCTCTCGGTCCGGTATCAATAAATTAATATCAGTGAAAATGTCAGAGGCCTACTGTGCCTTTCCTAATAAAACGTCTGGATTCGGAACATAAGAAACTTTTCCTCTGGACTTGTATAAGGTGCTTCACAGCGATGTCATAGAAGAAGCATGTTTGGTTCCACAAAGATCCATTCAGTCAAAGAACATCTATTTCTTACCTTTTTATAACCTGAAGAACCTTCTTTCACCACAAATAACCTTTTGTGAAACAGATGTTACCATGTGTGACCCTGGAGCACAAAACCAGTCATAAGGGTCTTTTTTTAATTTACAATTAAATCATGAAAGCTGAATAGGAAAATATTTGAAAATCTGGAATCTGAGGGTGCAAAAAAATCTAAATATTGAGAAAATCACCTTTAAAGTTGTTCAAATGCATATTAATAATCAATAATTACATTTTTGATATATTCACGGTAGGAATATCTTCATGGAATATGATCTTAATATCCTAATGATTTTTGTCATAATAGAAAAATGTATAATTTTGACCCATACAATGTATTGTTGTCTATTGCTTCAAATATACCTGTGCTGCTTATGACTGCTTCTGTGCTCCAGGGACACATTTAGGCAAGAAAGGTTCTTCTATGGCATCCTGAAGCACCATTATTTTTTACGAGTGTTTCATTTTTGGTGGTTTTCCGAATCAGTTTGCTATCACAATCGCTGATCAAATATTTAGACCTCTGCCCTCTTTAGTGAGTTGAGGATGAATATTTGATGAGCTGCGTTATTTACACGTCCGTCGTTGAGCGAACTGGTGTTTCTGGCTGCTGCTGAAGGCCAAACGCTCAGAAACTCAACACCGAATCAGTGACAGCAGCCTGGATCCCGGGAGCGGACAGTGACACCTGCTGCTGGAATCATTCTCTACAGCAGGGGTCACCAAACTTGATTCTGGAGGGCCGGTGTCCTGCAGAGTTTAGCTCCAACTTGCCTCAACACACCTGCCTGTAAGTTTCAAGTATACCTAATAAGTCCTTGATTAGCTGCTTCAGGTGTGTTTAATTAGGGTTGGAGCTAAACTCTGCAGGGACACCGGCCCTCCGGGACCGAACTTGGTGACCCCTGCTCTACAGAGTCCACCAGCTGAGGAAGAAACAAGTCCTCAGAAACCGCCAGAACATTCACAAACCGGCAAGCGACCCACTGAATTAAACAAGACTTTGTGTATTTTCTTGTAAAACATACTCTAATAATCTTTATTTGCAACTTCTATAAAAAAAAACTATTTTTACAGTGAATTTTCATCTAGTGCAAATCTGACAAAGACACAATAATATATATAAAAAAAGGGAATTTCAATAAATTTAAACAAAAACTAGGAGTTGGACTCAATGAACTGTACTGTAGTTAAATGCAGAGTACAGTTAATCCCACTTTGTATTATTCTACTCTTGGCTTGTTTTTGCGAGTGGAGTTAACTCATGCTTTAACTCCTTTATTAGTGTAGAAGTGACAAACAGAATAAAGCCACAGAGAAAACGTGAGCAATAAACAGTGAACGCCACAGATCTCATCGTGAAGCTACAGTGTACTGTTTACTTGCATGACTTGTTTTTATTTCTGCAATCTGAATCAGTCGGTGGAATGATGTTGTGTTTACGTCTTATCACGCTCACTAATCCACTGAGACAAGCTCGCTTCTAATCTGTCATATCAGAAACACCAAATCCTTCCTTTAATATCGGATCTTAACACAGGATGAGTCCAACTTACTCTTCTGATCCAGGTCACAGACACACGTCTTAGCCCTAGATTACACACACAGCAGAAATCTCAACACCTGTGGTGTTTCAACGTTCATCATTAACACACACACACACACACACACACACACACACACACACACACACACACACACACACACACACACACACACACACACACACACACACACACACACACACACACACACACACACACACACACACACACACACACACACACACACACACACACACACACACACACACACACACACACACACACACACACACACACACACACACACACACACACACACACACACACACACACACACTCAGACACAGAGAGAGACACACACTCACACAGAGAGACACACACACACTCCCTCTCACACACACACACACACACACACACACACACACACACACACACACACACACACACACACACACACACACACACACACACACACCACACACACACACACACACACACACACACACACACACACACACACACACACACACACACACACACACACACACACACACACACACACTCAGACACAGAGAGAGACACACACTCACACACACACAGAGAGACACACACACACTCACACACACACACACACACACACACACACACACACACACACACACACACACACACACACACACACACACACACACACACACACACACACACACACACACACACACACACACATAATACTCAGTCATGTATAATTACACTGTCACAAGGACACCTTAAAATAAAATGTAACCTTCTATTGTGATGAGCAAAACATGGTCTGTGTCTTTGTAAAATCATACTTGAGGAAGTGAAAAGTCTTTGCCGCCAAATGGCATAATTTCCTGAAAGGCACGAGCCGCGGTTATGGTTTATGATGTAAACACAAACATGTACGCTGCTGTGGAGTCGTGTAAAGTATTGCCGTGTGATGAAGAGGAGCTGCTATCAATCCTGTGTGAGATCACAGTTATTTGAGTGTTTGCTGGACAGCAGGTAATATGATGGTTCCCGTCCAGCTTTAATCCAAACGGTTTATCGCGGTTCTTCGAGGAGCTCTTTAATCGTGCGAGCGAACAGGTGTTTGCTTCCACACGGATCAGTGTGGTCAGGAGATTAGACGTGTGTCTGAGGAGGATTACAACAAGGAATTGTTCACAATATCCCTCTTTGCGGGGGTGTTCTTAATCTGCAGATAGATATTATCAGCGTAACATCGGAGCGGCTCGAACGAATGAAACCCAGCAGTGCAGCATTTGGCCCCGGGGCTCTCAGGCTCCTGTACACTCAGTTAAATATGACCCAATAATAATTGACCCAATTCAGATTTTTTGCTCATATGTGACCCTGGAGCACAGCCACTCTTAAGTGTCAATTTTGTGAAATTGAGATTTATACATCATCTGAAAGATGAATAAATGAGCTTTCCATTGATGTATGGTTTATATCGGACAATATTTGAAAATCTGGAATTGAGGGTGCAAAAAAATCTAAATATTGAGAAAATCATCTTTAAAGGTTCAAATTACAGTTTTTCAATGTTTACACAATTTTCTGAAAGCAGCCTCATATTCTAGAACTAACACACAAATCCAAAAAAACACACACAATGGGCAAAACCCTATTCTCCTCAAAAGAAACTTTACATTCAAACAGTGTTATTTCTTCTCAAAATGGGATTTTGTTTTCAAATGACACACACAAACCATCATATGTATAGACATTTATAAGAACCGGAACACTGATGTCTTAAAGTAAAAACTATGAATGTAAAAAACTTCTTCTCCACCATAATGACTTAGAGGCCTTTTTTTGGCAGTTACACTTACTACAGCAGTACAAAACATAAGTGTGTTGTAAAATATTTTGAGAATATTGTTTTTATTCAGACACACAAATACACAGTAAAATTGTATATATTTTTTCCCCGCAAAAACAATAAACATCTTGTACATCCCATTCCAACCACACAAAGGCACATACACTCTACAAAACAACAGAAGAATTTACTGTATACAGTGTTGTAGAGTATCCAATTGTGGGACACTCAATAGTTATAGCAATTCTTTACTCTTTCTAATTGCGTTCAAATGACCCTGTAGACCTGCTTCATCCTGAGAATTTCTGTGCAAGACACGGTCCAGTGTTGATAAAAACACCATTGTTTTCTATTATTTTTCTTTGTATTCGTAAGATGGCGTTTTTTGCATTTTCATGATAGTTTCCTGTTCAGGAGACAGAACACGTCCCGACCACCTTGTGTTGGTAATCTGTTCTGCCAAACAAATAGTAAAATACTGTAAATACAAAGTATACATTTCCTAAATACTTGAAACACTTTCAGTATTTTTAAGTCCTACAGAACAGTCCACAGGCAATTTTGTACTCATTGACTGTATTGATTGCAGAGATTTTTTGAGAGTATTTCTTACATCATCGGAAAGTCCGGAATGGAGCTCTCATGTACCTCTCAAATGTGCTGTACTCTTTGCCCAGCCTCCCTCATTGTTGACCATGGTTGACCACTTCAACCAAAGTCCATTCAGAGATCACGGTCCTTGGCCTTCCTCGTCTCTCTCCTCCTGTCCTCTTACTCTACTCCTCTGGCTCTCTGCCTCTGTTTCCAATGTTGGCATATTGCTCCAAAACAGAAGATCACCGGCCCTTTTACAAGCTCTATTGCTTTGTAAAACTGTGTGACGGTTGTTGCCCTTGTGGAATCTGCTATTTGATGGCAGTGTGTTCTTGTGAAAACAAGATTTTTCTGCATGAAAATTGTGCCAAAAGCAGAGAATTGTGTGTATGTTTTGAAAAAGTGTGTTTTTGAAATCAATTTGAGTGTAAAGCAAACTGTGCTTGTATTAGCAGATTGGTTCAGGGGGTGTGGTGAAAGTTTCATGTTGTGGTCATTGTTTAAAGAATTTTGTTCAATTGAGAAAAATTATTATTAGCAATGCATATTATTAATAAAAAATAAAGTTTTTGAAATATCTTCATGGAACATGATCTCAATATCCTAATGATTTTTGGCATTAAAAAAAAATGATAATTTTGACCCATACAATATATTGTTGGCTATTGCTACAAATATACCTGCTTATAATGAGTGCTTTTGTGCTCCAGAGACACATAGACCGTGTAAACAGAAAAAAAACATGCATTAGCGTATTTCATACTTTCACATGTGGGTATAAATCAGATATGTCCTGTCATGTAAACAGAGTTTCTGAGGCATTGCAGTCTTTACGTCATTAAAACTGGGACAGTTTGGTACTCCTTTGCGGTTTAATGATTTTATATTATTCTCTGGCGGAAGTGCGTTGCCATGTCCTCTGTTTTCCCGCGGAATTGCTCTACTTTAACACAGATGCCGTAGGTTGTTGTTCATGTCCACGGGTTGAAGCGACCCAGATAACCTGATATTTATCCCCTGGAATGAGAATTGTACTGGGGAACCCTGCCAAAAAAATGAGTATTTGACCACCTTCGAAACTCGCTTGGCCTAGTTTTGAGTAGAAATTGGGTGGGTTTTGATGCAAAAACCTGGCAACCCTAGACAACAACGCATTAAACATGGAGGACGTATGGCAAGAAATCATATATGGGTCAGAATTTAAAGAACAGGTAAACCGACGGTCAAAAAACAGGGGAACAGATAAGAATTGGGCATCAAGACCAGAGGCCTCGTTTATAAAGCGTGCATATGCACAGATTTGATCTTATTAAATCCACGCAAGAAATCATATTTATAAAAACTGTCGTGGAAAAGTGCTTAGGGTCTGAGCCGGCGTACACACTTTATCTTGTTCGAGTACTGCAGGTTTTTGGAAATGTAAGCTCGCTGTTTTAATTTATGATGATGACTGGTGATTTTTTATGTGTTCATGATATTAATTAGGAGTTGTTTACAAGAAGAGCGCTGAAACCATCCACATCAGCATTTTATGAATTCTATGAAACACAGCAAAATTTTTATAAATGAGGCCCCTAGAGCGCAAACAAGGCCTCGGACGCGAGCGTTTCTCGTTGGGATAACCAGATCAGCCCCGGATGCGGAGCCCAGACCGCAGAGGTGAACGGTTTGGGGAGAATTCATTAGCGTGCAGACAGGTGGCTAGTGTTACCGCACGGCCGTGTCCGGGACCCTGCGCTGTAAGCTACACCGCGGGATGACATTTCCTCCAGGCCAACGGGGAACGGATTAGAAAATGGTCTGTGATGAAACAACATGCGATCTTTATCGGGCTGAACATCTCTCTCTCTCTCTCTCTCTCTCTCTCTCTCTCTCTCTCTCTCTCTCTCTCTCTCTCTCTCTCTCTCTCTCTCTCTCTCTCTCTCTCTCTCTCTCTCTCTCTAGGCTCTCTCTCTCTCTCTCTCTCTCTCTCTCTCTCTCTCTCTGGCTCAGATGGCGTCTCTCGTGGGAGTTTCCTATAAGTACTCCATCAAGCCAACTGCATTAGTGTAATTTCGTCCCAGGAAATTAGCAGAGCCAAGCGGCGCCAATTAGAAGTCAATAGCTGGCTTTATTAATCGAGCCAGCCATCGCACTTGATTAGATTAAGCAGAGGGGCTGCGTGTGTGTACTTGCTGATCTTTCTGCAGGTCAGTGAAAGTCTGACAGTGAAATACAGGAAAGACTAATTAAAAAAACGCTCATCAAAATAATTTACTCCATCAAAACTATGTGAGCTTTCTTCAATATATTTGACTGCGGGCTACTCTAAATAAACTCTTAATAATATTTTTTGAAGTTGTAAATTGGATCATAATTATTTTGCACAAAAAAATTTTTTTTAGTCAAATTTATGACTTATTTAGTCAAAAGCGAGTATTGTTTCAATGTAAACCCAACACCATTTTTTGACAGTGTATCTTTATTATCCTGCTGGAAATCCAGCCGGTTTTGAAATGTTTTATTGTTGTTATTATAATGTTACAAAAACGTTTCTTACAACACTCTACTAACTTTATTTTCACCCAAATATAAGGTTATTTGATTGCATATGTATTTGTGTTATTCTAAGATCTGTATAACATTCTGGTTTTCTTGTTGGTATTAGAACATTATTTAAAAGTTATAAAAATGTGTCGTAGAACGTAATCAAGCATAGATAACATCACATTCTGAAAATGTTGTTCTAAGATTATTGTATTCTCTCAACATTATGAGAACGCTCATCAAGTACAAATAACATCATTCACAGAATGCTAACCTCTGAATATTTTATCTTAGCAGAGAACATATACTATATTGCCAAAAGTATTGGCTTCCCTGCTAATGAGCAGGTTTGACTGCTTTAGTAATTTCCATGAGTACAAATCTTAATGTTTAAGCATATGAGGTGGAAATACAATTTTTAAGGATATTAATTTATTTGTTGGCACAGTTTGTAAGTGCCTTTTTCTCTTCTAAAGAAGGGGTGCCAATACTTTTGTCCATATTATGAATGTACAAGTCATTGGTGTTTGGTGATGAGTTTGTGGCTCATTTAAAGTCACACCAGAGGTGTTCAGCTGCTTTCTGTAGACCAGTCAAGTTCTTCCACACTGACTGAATCATTATTTCTCTTTGATTCATGTCTTATACACAGAGACACTGTCATGTTAGAAGAGAAAAGGGTCTGTCCAAACTGTTGCTATACAATTAGATTACCTAGAATATCATTATATGCTTAAACATTAAGATTTGCACTCATGGATATTACAAAAGTAGTAATGTGAAAGGGGTGCCAATACTTTTGGCAATATAGTGTATATTACATATATAAAGTTATACGAATGGTAAACATTGCTTTATATAAAATGTGTTCCCTGTTGGCTGTACACTAGGATCTTTCATGGAGTCGATGTTTGTTTCTGTATATCCATCTCTCTGGTCAGCGATGTTTTGCACGGCTTTCTTCCGATGTTTGTGGGTTGTTTTGGCCTCCGCCACCTTCATTACCTGCTCATACTGTATATGTGGGATTACAATATGCAAGATGGATTTGAGCGTAATCTCACAACGCCGTTACAATCTTCTAAATTGCATTTTTAATCCGTCTCTAAAATTCGTGAGCACTGGAGACCGATTGAAACACTGATCCATCTGTTTCTATTGTTTACAGTCTAATAATACCATCTTGTCAAAGTCTTATCACCAGAGTGCCAAAATCAACCTTTTGCTAATCTCTAATGGTGAGTTAATTGGGAAAATGTACCTGCCATAAATATCTCCTACTGGCTTTGAAACTGTATTTATGTCCTCTTCTTAATGAAGGATTATTTCACTGGTTTGGCTTGAATACTGCAGAAAATGTAGCTGGAGAAATGTAAAGCATCCTTCATGGTTTTGGTGAAATAACCCTGCATGAATTTTGGGTTTCAATAGCTAAACGTCTGAATTTAAAGTCAAGACACACTTCTGTTTTTGGTATTCATTTGTAGTGATTGATAAAAAGCACTTCCTCAGATAAAAGCACTTGCTCAGATAAATGTTTCTTTCATGCATTATGTTGTGATACTGACCAACTTCACAGCTAACAGAAATATGTTCTAAAACATTTTGCGGTGAAGCAATGAAAATGTTATTGTAACATTTATTTGTAACATTCTTTTTTTTGGTTATGTGAATATTACCAGATCGTTACATTTTATTGAACATTACAAAAACCTTACTTTTGATTGTTCTCTGAATGTTCTGTAGTAAAAAACATTCCCTGAACGATGAATGCATGATGTTTTTTGTGCCATAAAGACCAGATAACTTTGAGTAAACGCTCTATTCTCTTTACTGGAAGCACAGTTGTTCATGACTTTGAGAGAAGCTTGCCAGAACGTCCAAAGAAAGGTCTCTATTAGCTGGATCCCTCCTACACTATATTGCCAAAAGTATTGGCACCCCTTCTAATGAAAGGTTTGAATGCTTTAGTAATTTCCATGAGTACAAATCTTAATGTTTAAGCATATAATGATATTCTAGGGAATCTAATTTTATAGCAACAGTTTGGACCAGACCCTTTTCTCTTCTAACATGACAGTGTCTCTGTGTATAAGACATGAATCAAAGAGAAATAATGATTCAGTCAGTGTGGAAGAACTTGACTGGTCTGCAGAAAGCAGCTGAACACCTCTGGTGTGACTTTAAATGAGCCACAAACTCATCACCAAACACTAATGACTTGTACATTCATTATATGGACAAAAGTACTGGCACCCCTTCTTTAGAAGAGAAAAAGGCACTTACAAACTGTGCCAACAAAGACATTAATGTACTTAAAAATTGTATTTGCATTGTATTTTTCTGAAAAGTTTGGAAGTGTGTAAAATGACTGTACCCATATGTACAAGTAATTTGTGTTTGGTGATGATTTTTCTGTCTGCATTTAAAGTCCGATACAATTAAAAGCACAAAATTCCCTAGAATATCATTATATGCTGAAACATTAAGATTTGTACTCGTGGAAGGTACTAAAGTAGTCAATTAGTAGCGTCATTATTCAGACTGTTACGCTGTCAACCCAAAACACTTATTATTTTGGATGTTTTTTAGTCAATATTCACCAAACCCAAATAATGTATTTCATGTCAGTGAGGATATTTCAACACCTTTAACGTCCTAATTCGCTTTCAGATTTTGAGAAATGGATCACCCAATTTATCAAACCTTGAAGAAACATCAAAACAAACCATTCAAGCACAATAAAACCCTGCGTTCTCACGTTTCCAAGCGCTACGAGAATTGCTCACAGATTGTGGTGGAGTGAAACACCTGTTACAGTACATCGAGGTTTAGCTCTGTGATCAAGACCCGGAGGTTTGGCTCCAGATGGCACCAGCGGCTTTTACTTGGATCTATGGGTCCAGAAGAGGACACACCACACTTTAAAAAACAATCTATAGTTTTTACAACATAATTTTGGCAGCTGTGGTTGCCAGAATAATTTGTACAAAGTACAGAAAAACTGTAAACATTTACAGTATAAAACTGTAATTTACAAACCGGGAAATTTGAATGTAAACCACTAAATTCAACAACACACACTGCTATTAAAATCTGTGTTGTACCTTTAACACTCCGATAACAGTATAATAATAATGAAGGAGGTAAAAGAGAATTCCACATGAAGAACCAAAGCTCATCACAAGTAGCTTCGCCACAACCAGAAGTATATACTAATATACAGAAGATGCTCAGAGTCATTCATGAAAACACTAAACACCATCACGTTAACACGTGTGATACTTCAATAATGCAATAAACTTTCATTAAACAGATGTAACATAAAGCCTGAATGTACATAACTGATGACAAAAACTATTAAAAAACACGATTATTTAAACAAAATCCTTGCAAGGAATATCAGTTTACAGTTTTTACTGTAAATTATACATTGATTTGTTGTTTTCACTTCTAAAAACTGTACAATTAACAGCATTTTACTGTACAATTACATGAAATGTCTGGTTAGAAATTGTAAAAAAAATTCCCTGTATATAGACCCCTTCAATGTTTGTAAACATCGAAAGCCTAGGTTGGGTGCGCGCGCAGCTTGGGGTCAGAAAAATGGCGCGGCTAATAGACCGGCATATTGTGTCAAGGAGAAACAGACAAGCCTTATAGATAGATAAGATACTTTTTTATTATTATTTGTACCTTTCCATTTTTGTCTTAGGTGTCTGGCTTTGTTTTGTGTACACAAACAAGGAGGGCACAAAGTCAGGACTACTGGAGTCAAGTGATGCCTCTCCTACAAAAAAGAATTGCACACATTGATTACAACACGATCTGCTGTTGTCATAGTGAAAACGCTAATGTAAAGCTAGTCTGCTATCTGCTAAGTCTGTAGCATGCCACAGGTCACAATTTATGCCAGATATCAAACTTCACCTAACTATTAAATCAGTCTGCAGTTTACAGAAAACATTTATTTACTTATCATGGCTTAACTCTACCGTTGTTGGCACAATGTTGGCGCTAGCCTGCGGCTAACTACTAGCAGCTGGCTACGTCTGTAGCATTGACACAGGTCCATGACATTTACAACACTATTAACTATTACAACACTCATCCGCGTTTGTACAAGTGTCTTCAAGTTCACGTCATCGCAAACGCCCGGATGATCAGGTGTGTATTGGTGAGGATTTCTCCAAATTGGTCAAATACGAATAAGACCGCGGTAAATGGAAGATGTTAACAAGAAATGTGGCAACATACGGCGCGATTCCTATTCCACAGAGAGACCGTGCAGCAGACGAGGAGTTAACGCACCCGCTTGCTTGGAGGCAGAACAGTGAACCGTGTCTAAACCGGATGCCGCGTCGCAACACAACAGGTTGAGTCTGTCCACAGGACATTTTAACTTAGTTTCAGTTCGTCATAAATAGGACGAGACAGTTTACTGCGACCGATTTGTCGTGTTGTATCGCGCATCTAGTGTAGACAGCATCAATGATTATAATGGGTTCTCGCCGTGCCGCTCGCGTGAGGTAGACCGGGTGTATTTAACTTTCTCATTTAAGGCTACTTTCCTATTTAACTGTATTATTTATTTGATATTTATTTTAGTGTTTTGCAGGCTGAGTGTTCACTGACGTAAGTGCTAAAATAAACACGTATGTTTGTTAATAGATGATTGAGCCTCATTTATTTATTTTTGCGTTTCAGAATTATATATATATATATATCACAACACCGCGCCACCTGTGGTAGTTGGTCCATTACCACCGCGGTGGTAAAAATCTGCCACCGTCACAGCCCTAAGTTTTGTCTTGACGAGAAATTCTCTGGTTAACACACAATTCAATGGGATGGAATGAACTTTCTGACCCCGACATGCGCACTGCGAACTTCGAATTTTCCTGTGACGTATACCGTGAAGAGGTCTATAGTACGGTAACTTACTGTTAACCAGGTTTTTTCCGCAGCATTTTAACAGAATTTACAGTTAAAATTACACATATTTTTTACAGTTGGGATGCTTATGGAATAGAGTCAGGGATGCAGACAAAAATACAGCTGCTCAGACCGGCACTGAAACTGTAATTTTGACCATTGACTCCATTGAAACTAACTATATGGAGACAAATCCTGCAATGTTTTCATCAAAAACCTTAATTTATTTTCGATTGAAGAAAGAAACACAAACATCTTGGATGACGTGGGGGGGGGGGTAAATTATCAGGACATTTTAATTTGAAAGTGAGCTAATCCTTTACGTTCCCCTGATTTGATAAATCATGCATGTGGGATACTTGCTTTACTTAAAATTGGTAGAAATTCTGTTGATTTTAACTTTTGCAATTGAATGTCAACTAACTCTTATTAGACTATTAGTAGTAGTCTGTTAGGGTTAGTCGAGTACGTTGACATGTACAGTAGCTGCAAAGTTACTTATAAGCAATAGAATAAAGTGTAAAGTTTGAGCAGATATCAAGCAGACTAATTCTGAAAAGAGAGATAGCTGATGTGAAGTTAGGTACTTATTGATATATAATGTCTAAAGTGGACAATCGAAATAAAGTGTTACCCGAGTTTAGTTAGTTAGGTTCGGTTAAAGCAACATGCATTTATTGTAAACTCAAGCTCAGTCTGACCGTGTTTTTACTGTAATGTTGTCAGCTAATGTGTTTGAGAGCTATAATTGTGCGCTGGATGCTGCGCTCCGCTCTTATGATTTTATTGAGTTTACTCTACAATCTTCTGTTGGTGCATCGTCACAAAGAGCACCATTCAGTTCATGAAATCATGTGAGAGCAAACCGAGGGCTTGAGCATTAATGAAGTGAGCCCGAGGACGAGCATTACAGCGTAAAAACCATCAGATTCACAGTCTCTGCTTGTGTTAGCTTTCCTTGCCTTAGACAAGTCCATTTCTGATTGAATTAGAGGATGAAACTCTTACTGTACACAATAAATGTGTTGGCTGAATAAAAAGGTCAGTTACGAACTTATAAAGCATGTGTTTCCCGGTGTAACAGGCTCAGTGTTTTACTCTGCAAAAAATGTGTTTCTTCATATTTTGTCTTGTAAAATGATGTAAGATATTATGTCAAAATTGTGTTAGTTTTTGCTTAAAACAAGCACAAATATCTGCCAAAGGGGCAAGAAAAATATTCTTGTTTAGCCTTTGAATTAAGATATTTTTTTCTCACCCCATTTGCAGATACTTGTGCTTGTTTTAAGCAAAAACTAACAAAATTCTGATATTTTTTTAGAAAACAAGACTTAATATCTTAAGTCAATTTACTTGTCACGTGAATGCATCTTAATTCAAATGCTTAGTAAGAAAATCAATTTTTGCAGCGTAAGCATTGTTGAACAACACACAACCAGGCATACTGTACTGTATATACTGTAGTTTATTGGCTCACAACTTGTGCACCATGAAAACAAAAATGTGGACTTAACGCTACATGCAAATAATAAAAATGAGGAGAAAGCATTTGGCATTTCTTGTGTCGGTGATGCACGGCATCCAATCAAACTCTACAGTACTGTGATCAGATGACAGTGATATACAGATGTTAACATGAGCAGGTTGTGTGATGGCTTCATTCTCAAAAACCTTGAGCAAAGCATTCAGAAAACACAACCCAGATGACATTAGCTGTGAGAACAAGCACAGATCCTTCTCCGGGACACTTTCTGCTGTCTGAAGTCGCTCTAAACACACATATTTGTTATTTAAAGGGATCATATGATGTGATTTCAAGTTAAGATAAGATCCCTGAAGTTGCAAAGACTAAAGTCTCAAAACCAAAGAGATATTCTTTATAAAAGATAAGACTAAAATGGCTCATTCAATCTGGGTGTTATATTAGACAGCAACTTATCTTTTGAAAATCATATTTCCCATGTTACAAAACAGCATTCTTCCATCTTAGAAACATTGCCAAGCTACGGAACATGTTAAGTCTTTCTGATGCAGAAAAGTTAGTTCATGCATTCATGACCTCTAGACTGGACTATTGTAATGCACTGCTAGGTGGTTGTCCTGCATCTTCAATAAACAAGCTACAGATAGTACAAAATGCTGCGGCTAGAGTCCTTACCAGGTCAAGAAAATATATCATAATACTCCAATTTTACAGTCTCTGCACTGGCTACCTATTAAGTTCCGTATCAGTTACAAAATATTATTACTTGCCTATAAGACCCTAAATGATTTAGCTCCTGCGTACCTAACTAATCTTCTATCACGCTACAATCCAACCCGCTCCCTAAGGTCACAAAACTCTGGACTCTTGGTAGTACCTAGGATAGCAAAGTCCACTAAAGGAGGTAGAACTTGTTCATATTTGGCTCCCAAACTCTGGAATAGCCTTCCTGATAACGTTCGGGGTTCAGACGCACTCTCTCTGTTTAAATCTAGATTAAAGACACATCTATTTAGCCAAGCATTCATATAATGCATCTCACAATCTTGTACTGCAGGTATATCTGATCAAACGCACATTATCATGCTTTAGCTTGGGTTGAACAACAGCTACGCTAATTATGCCTCTATTTGTTTCTCTGTTTCTAGATTAACATCCCATAATTACACAAGCTTCAGTCCGGATCCAACCCTTAAATGATCCGAGATGACCAAACACCTGAGAACAACCCATCAGACAATATACAGAATTACCAAATTTATTTCAAACAGAAAACAAGATTATTTTGCTTACCCCATTGGCAGATTATTTTGCGTGTTCTAATCAAAAACTCACTTCATTTTGACTTGTTTTTCCTGAAAACAATAATTTTTACTTGTCTAGAAAATCCTTCTTGGGTTAAGAATTTTTAGATATCTGGGCTGGAAACAAGACAAAATATCTAAATCAGAAAAGTGTAGAAAACAAAGGCACGGTAGTGGAACGCACAAACATGTTCAGTGTGAATGGCTTTGGTTACAATTATTTCAATAGTATGACATTTTACAGCTACACTCACATTGCAGTATTAGTAGACTGTTAGGTTAGGGATAGTAGAATAAGACTACTACACATGCATACTACACTTTAATGTAGTTACACTGCAGTGTACAAAACTTTTTAAGCCAATAGTTAAAAGCATTTTATCTGCTGTTTTTCATTGTGCAGTGCCAGCATCATTTACGAAGGGGTCACAGTAATTAACAAGCCTCGTGTGCACAGTTGTGTTTCTGTTGCTGTATGTTTTGTTTGTGCTATGAAACATGTTTTTTATAAGACGTTCTCATGAGAGCGAGTCGTTCCCAAAGCTCCCTTTGTTGCATGTTTTCTGCTTTCAAAGAGAGCATTGAAATCCCGCTGTTTTGAAACCCAGGGGGCTGAAACTCTATCAAGGTTCAAATCATTTTTGTCTTTCATTGGACATGGCGGGACAACACATTACAGTTACTCTATTCTGCACTGAGATTATGTTGACTTTTATAATGTGCAGGGCATCTGGAGTGCAGAAACTCTCAAGTGGCTAAACAACTGTTGGCGAGAGACATGAATTATTCACCTACTGTAAATTAAATCTATCATGGCTTCTGATGAACAGATACAGGTTATGCTGCAGTAAAAATTATAATAGCAAGGAGATTGGAACAGACGAGACGAATGTGCTGAATCCTAAAGAAAAGTCATTTAAATTCCCCTCAATTATCTCCCCCACCAAATCACTACACTGATAGACAGAACGCCTAAAGAAAATGAGAGGATTGGGTGTCCGGCGTAAAACCTGTGCCAAATAAAACTCTGTGGATGATTACAGGAGAGAGAGAGAGAGAAGAGAAGCATGCCTAAAGTGTTTCCATACACTGGTGATGTCTGATATATGCTGCTAAACTCCATAAAGGTAAAAAAGCAACTGCATGTGCTCTAGTTTATAGGACCTTTTGAGTCCCAAAAATGTGAATTATTTGAACTACATTAAGACCAACACACTCTCCCCAAATGTTGTCCCAACAAGTCAGTTGTCTGAACAAAGAGCGTTACATTAAACAACGCTGCAAAAAAATGCTAAATGTATATGAGTTCCCAGCATGCTGTAGAATAATGTTCTGTCATTATTTAATAACTAAAGCTGTCTAATTAACATTTATACTTACAAAAACCTCAAAAGCTTATCAGGCTTTTCGGTAACACTTTATTTAGATAAGTAACTTTGCAACTCCATGTCAACTAGCAGTCATTGGAGTATTAGTAGACTGTCTGCTTAATATCTTCAAACATTTTATTTTGATGGGTCCACAACATGCCGAGTATGAGAAACCTTGCACGTTTATGTCAACCTATTCTACTAACCATAAACCTACCCTACTGAGACTTGGTAGACACGTAGTTACAAATTAATAAAATTAGTTGACATGTAGTTACAAAGTTACTTATAGTTAGTAGAATGTCTAAAGTGGACTATCAAAATAAACTGAAACCGACTTCAGAATAACTTCATAATCACTTCAGAATAAAGTTTTAAATAATTAGCAACCCCTTCTGAGGGATTTGAGTAGTGGTAATGGTGGAAAAATGGTAGTTACCGATTATCTAACAAAAAACTAAGTCATTGTCAGAGTCTCAGTCACTTCAGTCACCAGTCATCAGCACCCACGTTCCAAAGATCACAATAACCTGGGTTATGATTCTCCGCACCTGTCCCCTGCAATCAAGACACCAGTCAAATGCAGGCTCCTTCCCATCACACACTGTCCGGTCTATCGTTCACATACCTGAACCAAGCCAGACCTCACGTCCCTAACCAGTGTGTTTCCTTACCGCAGACGTCCCGTTTCTCCATCACTCCTGTTTCTCCAACGCTCCTGTTTCTCCAACGCTCATGTTTCTCCAAACTTATTGCTTTGATCAATTAATTGTTACTAATTGAAAATTAGCTGAGCAAGAAATATGCAGTTGCCTTGATTCAATTTGCATTAGTGAACAAATTCAAACTGAAAAAACAAAGTAGTGTTACTTCAGATTATGTTCAAGAAGTGGCATTTAATTTTTTGTTTCTTAACATTTTCCTGTGATAAAAGTCTTCTGAAGCCATATGATAGCTTTGTGCAAGGATCAGATATTTATGTTATATTTAATAATTTAGCAAACACTTGTATTCAAAGAGATATGATGATTAGGAACAATTAGAAATTTAACACACAAGAGCAACAGTTTCTAGAAATATCTGGCGCACCTCAGGGATCGCTGTTGGACCCCAACGATTTTGGACGGAGACTAGATCAATCAAACTCTCTCAGATGTGTGGAGCGTGAGGAACATTATGATGATTGTCTGCAGTGAAACAGGGATTGTATTCGGGATCGTGTCCCTGCACAACCCTGTTTTCCCACACACAGCCCATTTCAAACCAGCATTTATGTAAGATGCATCCCTGCTTTAATTGCTGTGAGTTTTTCACTAAATGAAAAGTTTAATGGTAGCCGTGGGGCTGATGCCTTCATATCTATCACACAGAGACATTCCTCTCCAAACACAAAGTAGGGTTGAAGATGCGGTCAATACCCTCCACCCATTCTCAAATACAGCTCCGCCTCTCCCCGATTGCCCAACCCCTTCAAAACAGAGCCCCGCCCCTCTCTGTTAAAGTCACTCCCATTTATAAATACTGATCCTCCCACCATTGTTTCATATCTTACTGCATCTGGATGTTAAAATGTCAGAGCATCAGTGAGATTTATTGTAAAAATGATAATGCACACTTTGACTCATTTCGTGTTTTTATAAGAATGGCTGGAAGATTTCTTGCTGAAATCTGCTGACAAGCTTTAGCCTGTCATCTCTTCAGGGTACATTTGAAATATCGATGATAAATATGATTACACTTATTACTTTTGGAATATTCCAGGATTTGGATGATCCGTCACTGCTTCTGTTCTCTAATACACAACCACAGGAGACGATTAATGAGTGCTATATCAACCCTGAGCAGCAACATAAATATTGACACTCGACCTTGTTAGAGGCAAGTTTTCTCATAAGGAAATGCACCTCACAAACTCTCTCACACACACACACACACACACACACACACACACACACGCTATGACAAATGTATCTAGACGCAGGGCCATTGACTTCACTCACACAGCAATTATCTCTTTATAGAACTAACCTCTAAAGGTAAGTGCCCTGCTAAAAGCATGTGTACATAAACATCTCTGACTGGGAGACATTTATCAGATATTGAGTCATGGCTTTGACAGGCGCCACAGACACTCTCGTAATGACAGAATTCAAAGAAAACTATCTGGAACAACCAGGCTCTTGCGCAAGAATTCTTTTTTGGGATTTATTAATTAAGATGCGGAACCACCATATCTCTTTACAAAGACAACAAACAAGAGACCTTTCAGACGTTCATTTCAACTTCAAGTCAAACAAGAGCAGAAAAGGTACAGGTGCCAAATGAGCTTCCGTAGAACAGCAGTGAACTGCAGATGAGATGTTGTTAGACTATAACGCTATATGTCAGTAAAACTTTCTGTCCTGTCAGCCGTTTTACATGAATTGGCGCCACTCTATGTCACTTAATCATTAATAAAATGCACAAGTAACTATGCAACATCGTAGTTCTGTCGCCAGCTAAAATGCCATTAAAGCTGCAAAACTGTGCATGCATATAGTACATATATGCATGTTCTAAAATATTAATCTGCCATTCGAGATCACAATATAAGGTGCAAGCTGATATGTAATTTTTTATTTGCAATTTAATGTACAAGTAAATGTGAGCACGGTGCACTTGTACAAGAAAATGTGCACATTTTTTGTTAATTTGTAAAGTACGAAAACTAAACCCTATTTAAATACATAAAACAATCCTTTTTATATTTTAGAATTTATTTGCTGTTGACTTCCACACATTTTCACATTCTTGCACATTAGGATTCAATATAATTCAATTTAGGTATGATAGAACTGTTGCAATTCATTTATTTTGACTACTAATATAATGTTAAACATTCACTGTTTACTTCTTCAGAGTTCCTTGATTATATGAAATTCGGTGAAGTTAACTAAACTTTGAACTATGTAGTTATCTGCATGAGTATGTAATGATGGAGAACAAGCCTTCGGGGGTGTTGAGACCCAGAACCAAACTGACTGAGCAATAAAGCTATAGTGAGCCCCTTTATTAAAATACCTGCAGGTGAGGAATACAAAAATTGGTGGGCTATTATAATCTAATTCACAACTATTGCAATTCGGTACAAATTAATTGTATTCAGTTGTGTTTAAGACACTAAAACAGTCCAGTACTTTAAAGTCAAACATATTTTTATATTGAAATAATGAAGATTTCTGTCCTTTTCCTGGCCACCCCAATGAAAATATCCTGGCTCCGCTACTGCTTCTCTGTAATCACTTCATTGTTTTCCATCGCTCGTGTGAAAGCTGGAAATGCCTTCAAAACATGAGATGTTTTATAAATGGAGCAGGATTACAGATATCAGTCCAGAAAGATCGGAGCAGTAATGTTTCCTCACATCGCCATTAAGCCATGTTTCTCCTAATCGGACATCAGGGAGCAACGGAATCGTTGTGTTGCTTTCCGATTCTCAAATTTTGGTTTTGCCTTCTTAAGACGATTAAAAATGTGTCTAGCAGTATATTCACGTTTGAATATACATTTCACACAGCTGGACCAGCTTCAGGATCCTCTTAATGCTGATAACCAATGGAGGAGAGGAGGAAACTCGATCCAGTGTGAATGGAGTCATTGTTTGGCTGCTCATAATTAGGCATGACAGTTGAGGCGTGAACAGATTCCCATCATTACAGCCCTAAAAAGCCCATTAGAATTGATGCCACGCTCCGGTCAGACTCGCTGTCTGCTACATTCAGCAGACCAGTGGATTGCATTACAATAACACTGCCACTAACAACACGACAACCTTATAGCCACTAACACCAGAGTAATGTACTGAGAGGCCACTCGCCTCACACACAGGGATTATCAGAGCTTTGCAGCCTTTCACAAAGAGAGCCTGAACTCAGCGCCTGCTGAAACATTCGCTGTTTGTTCATACGTTATTGCAGAGATTACCAATGTCCTGATGCCCATCAATTGAGTGTTGTTGGCTTTGAATGGGAAAGATCAATGAAGACGGACCGTTCTAGAGGAGTGCTGTCTCCAAAATCTAGTTCCTGATCACTTCTCAATGCAGGGTTTTCATGTAGGTGTCCCTGATCAAAGCGCTGGCGCTCGGTGGATCTGATCATCATCTCAAACAGATGCACACTCGGTAGAGCCAACCAGAGAGACCTTAGACCAGCGGTTCCCAGCCGCGTTCCTGGAGCCTCCAACAACCCTAACCTGGGCAAACACGTCCATGTTTACATAGTCAAGTCACCTTTATTTATATAACGCTTTTAACAATACAAATTGTGTCAAAGCAACCGCACAATATAAAATAGGAAAATAGTGGGTCAATAATGTAAAATAACAAGATTAAACACTAAATTTTCAGTTGAAGGCATTTTATTATTGTATTCAGTGATGTCATCATCCAGCTCAGTTCAGTTTAAATAGTATCTGTGCAATCAAGTCGGTGATATCGCTGGAAATTAAGTGTCCCCAACTAAGCAAGCCAGAGAAACCCAAACTCCATCGGTGACAGAACTGAGAAAAAAACCTTGGGAGAAACCAAGCTCGGGGGGGGGGGGGTTCTCCTCTGGCCAGACGAACCAGTAGTTTGTTCCAACTGCAGCAAAATCAGAGTGTAAGGGCTCGACTGGTTCCAGTGGTCTTTTCCCTATTCCCGAAGGTGACGAGGTCCTCACTGGAGATCTGTCTCTGGGGCTAATCTAGGTGTCCTGGTCTCCACTGACGTTCAGAGCTGTAGAGGTCATCTCTAGGTGCTGATCCACCATCTGATCTGGATACGGACTGGATCTGGTGAGTGCAGTGATCATCTGGACTGGATACGGACTGGATCTGGTGACTGCAGTGACCATCTGATCTGGATACGGACTGGATCTGGTGAGTGCAGTGATCATCTGATCTGGATACGGACTGGATCTGTTGACTGCAGTGACCATCTGATCTGGATACGACTGGATCTGGTGATTGCAGTGACCATCTGATCTGGATACGGACTGGATCTGGTGACTGCAGTGATCATCTGATCTGGATACGGACTGGATCTGGTGACTACAGTGACCTTCTGATCTGGATACGGACTGGATCTGGTGACTGCAGTGACCATCTGATCTGGATACGGCCTGGATCTGGTGACTACAGTGACCATCTGATCTGGATACGGACTGGATCTGGTGACTGCAGTGACCATCTGATCTGGATACGGACTGGATCTGGTGACTGCAGTGATCATCTGGACTGGATCTGGTGACTGCAGTGACCATCTGATCTGGATACGGACTGGATCTGGTGACTACAGTGACCATCTGATCTGGATACGGACTGGATCTGGTGACTGCAGTGACCATCTGATCTGGATACGGACTGGATCTGGTGACTACAGTGACCATCTGATCTGGATACGGACTGGATCTGGTGACTGCAGTGACCATCTGGGCTGAGATTTTTTATTTTGCCATATTGCCCAGCTCTACCCTAACCCTAAAGTTTTGCATGTCTCCTTAATCAAACACAACGGATTCAGGTCATCAACTCAGTAGTAGAGACTCCAAAACCCGAAGTGTGTCAGACACATGAAACGTGCAACATGTGCAGTGTTGGGGCTCTAGGACAGGGTTGGAACTGTTGCCGTAGACGGCTTGATTCTGGCAAGGCCGCAAACAGTGAAGGGACGCCAACAGGTCTGATCGAGCATGAAATATTGAAATTGTATCAGTGGTTGGTCTCATCTGTATTTGGAAGGGCAAATGCTGCTTTTGAGCTGTCATTGAAGTAATGCTTGGTCATGCAGCTTGCCTTCCATACAGAGGATAAACAGACACTACCAAAATAATCAGTCAGGGGTGCGTTTCCCAAAAGCATCGTTAGCTAACTATGGTCGCAAGCTCATTGCACTCTTTTGTGACGACAGAACTTATGACCATAGTAGGCTTGCCGCGATAGACGGTGATGATGGTTATACCGGTGTTAAGCCGCAACACCGTTACGTCACTTGCCCACCGTGGCACTGTCCCACACCGTCCTTTAGATTTTTTTATAGTAATAAAAATAAATTAGTTCAGTTAGAGGACATTACAATTAAAACTGAACGCTGCTGCTCAATGCAGTGCACCGAACAGACGACATCCGTACATCACAGTCTAGGTCTGCATTGCTGCGGCTGTCCCGACCAGATTTCATCCGCGGGATTAATTTCCCGAATACAATGCGGTAACGGTCGGTAACTCTGGCTACAATTTTTGTATAACTTTGATATTTATCACGTGAATAGAGATGACTGACAAGAAGAGTGAGGTAACACAGACAAGACGATGGCGGAAGAGTTTCAAAACGAAATGTATAAAAGCGCCCGTTTTAAGCCTGTTGACTTCTGAGTCTGACATTAATCTAAGTCAGGGAGAAAACTCACCGAGATCTACCAAGTGAAAAGTAAATAAATGATCAAATACACATTAAATAAATAATTAAAAAGGCTTGTTGTGATGTATCTTTATGTTGCATTAATTTAATAATAATAAATCAAATATTTGTTTAATATTATTCACTATTCACGACGCCATCTGTAAATAGTTCCTCTGTAAGAACAAGCTGTTTGGAGTGTCTGGTGCCCCGTATGAACACCACTGATCCTCACAAACTTCTCCAACACACGCGAGCATCCGTTAAAAAACAACTACGTGAATATACTGAGCTGTATTCAAGTAGAAATATGAGTGAACCGAGAGCGCACATACACGGTTCGTTTGCTCGTCATTTATAACAGACATAACGTGCCTAATACACGATCATGTCACTGTAATCATCCTTACCTTGATTACAATAGTCACCCATCAAAACTTTAGGCTATTAGTGTGACACTGGCTTCTTTTATCCAACTGAGAGCTGTAGATTGTGTATCATATACTCATACAGAGTTTTTGAGCCACCGTTCAGTCTGAGAGTCTGATGAGAACCGTATTTCTCCTCCTAAACACAGAATACGTAGAGAGGTGGAACTGTTATTTTTTTATAGGCTATATATTTTTTTACATTACTTAACATGCGAGTCATAATATTAATGAATGTATTATATTTGAGTTTTATCTCTCGCCCCCCTAGTTGAGAAACACTGACCTAAAGCGCGAGCGATCTATTACCCCTGATCTAAGTGATAACGTTTTTTGTAAAAAAATAATTCGTTTCTCATTTATTTGGTTCCACAGTATTTGCTGTTTTTTATTTTAAACACAGCTTGACGCCGAATTGCTGCTGATATTAAAGTCAAAATAAAATGTGCACAGCGCTTGCAGGGTATTTAAAACCTAAGGAAAAGATGGAAAACTCAAACACCCCCCCCCCCCCCCCCTATTAGCTCATTTTGAGCCGAATTCAAAAATTCTAATGAGCACATTAACTCATGCATTATACACACTATTTTACTTTTTTGATACTTTGACACAATCAGTATTGTATAAAAGGGTAATTATTAATAATAATTATAAATAAAGTTGACATGACACATCTCTGGCAAAAAGTTGCACATTCATAAAACATAACATTTTAGATTAAAATATTTATTTGATTGCAGAAAATATGTTTCTTTAGTGACAGTTCTGGATTTTCAGACGTTGGAGCACATTTGCTTCAAAGTGATGGGATCTGCTCGTCATACAGCCATGATGGACAGGAATGCAGTCTAACACACTGGTCAAAAATACAGCAGCATGGCTCAAATCAATCAGTGTGGGACAGCTTCATAATGTTTGAACTTTCCTTTGATCTTTTAAAAGCTGCAGAATCGCTAACGATCTTCAAGAAACTACTAAAACTCATTTCTTCCATGAACACTTAACTGCATTCTGTGGACTTATAAACTATATATTTTTCTATGCTTTTACTATTCCTATATCCCTCCTGCTTGTAGTTTTACTATGTTTGAAAGTTTGTATTGCTTGCACTTTGTGTTATTGCCTCCTTATGATAAAACTGCTCGCATCCTTCATTATTAAGTCACTTGCATAGCCACATAATAAGCCACAATCCACAGCCCTAGACACATTATATGATCAACTGCCCCTACATATTCAGTCAAAACTAAAATTATTCAGACACCAGATGTAATTTTTGATATTTTTTTTTCTAGTGGGTGCTGGACTCTATAGTTAATTTATGTAAGTGAGGATAGCTAAATAAAGTAAACTGTGACATATTATACATACAAATTCTTCATACAGAGGACTACCAGTAAAACTGACAACAATATGGTATTAAAAATGATTCAGACGCTTAGAGCTGAGCATGTTTTGCTTTGGTGTTTTCTTTAATTGTTAATGCGAGCTTCTTACAGCACAAACTGAACATAATTAAGCATTGCTTGGTGATTGGAGCTAACTGTGTTCTTAAATAAGCTATTCAACCAAATTCATAACATACCTTTCTATCAAAATTATCTGACATTATCAAGATGAATTTGTTCTGATACGGTTTAACTCTGAGCTCATATCATTTTCTAAACTACAGCGAATAAACTGTGATAATGTGAGAAATGTTGAAGGTATCTGAATACATTATGGTTTGACTGTACTGTAAGTGCTTGGTTACCTCCCACCGTAAATGTTGGAGTCAAGTCCAGATTACTGTCTCACACTGATTCGCATCAGAGAGAGATCGCAGTCAGACTCGTGTGATGCCACAGGGCTTTCTCTTGATCTCTACACCCCGGGCTCGCTGCTTTCTGTTTGTGCTGACAGCCGAGTCCCTGCAGTGCTGAAGGGATGAATGAGAAACTGTTGCGAAGCTGAGGAAAGGTGAAGATAAGAGAGGAGTGGAGGTGAAAGATATGTAAGTGAGCGCGAGACGTAGAAAGGCTCTGGATTGCAGCACTGGTGGGAAGATAAAGGCTCTCTGAATGATTCATGCCTTTGATTGAAAGCTCCTTAGGGTCCAGAGCCGTGGCGCCCACTTTACAGCCTGGAGGAAGCGTTCAGACAGCACTTCATCACACAGAAATCTCCTGCTACGAACACATACGTGCATTAGAGGTGTAACTGTATGATCATTTATTACCACGGTTAGAGTAGCCTAAATTATCACGGCTATCAGTAGTATCACGGTAATGTTCAAAAATGCACTAACACATAAATCGTTTCACCAAGTTTTATATTTAAAATCAACAAACAATATTTTTTTTCTTTACATAAACACTAAAACAATAACATTATGTCCAGATTTTAAATGACGAGAGTTTATCTAATGTCTGAAATGTTCAAATAAAGTGTCATCAAAACATTTCAGCCTTTAAACAAGAAAAGAGTTACGTCAAAATTATCCCTGATTATTAAATGTATTTTATCTGCTCCTAAAAAATTCTAGATACCTTATCCAATTTTTTTTAATTTGTACAAAATTCACATAAGCTTGTTTTCCATCAATCAGTCAAAGTTTACAGCAGGGCATGCAAATCCGGTCTGGTTTTCAGTCCAGGCAGAATGTGAATGTAAAGGAGGTCGCACACCGGATGCGAAGCGCAGCGCCGCGTCTAGGACAACTCGAGGAATCGCACACCAGACGCGCACATTCTATACTAATAAATGACCTGAAGTGTGTTGTAAAGGTTGTGTCCTGGTATATCCAGTAGGTAGCAACCGACGACGGTGAATGTAATCACGACAGACAATTGTTACATAGGCCTATACTGTAATACTTTGCATATGTAAAAATGTCTCAAGAGAAATATAAAAGATTCAAAGGATTACGTTTATTATACATTTAATTCTATACGTTTACATTTTATTCAAGCTGTAAAACTAATGTGTAGAGTATTTCGCAGCAGTGGTATCTTGGTATATGTATTAACAACGGTTTGAGACAAATATGATGTTATTTAATATAAAACAATGCATATGGCGCTCTGTGGCGCGGCAGGAATTTGAACAGCGATCTGAGTCGTTGCTGGGCGCTGCGGACAGACGCCAAATGATGCCGCCGGTGTGCGTACACACATAGAAAACAATGCGTTCAAATTTTAAAGACATGGTGCGACGCTGTGCTTCTCGTTCGGTGTGCGACCCCCTTAAGTGTCTGTAAATCCAGTCTCTGCCAGCAGTTGGAGCTTCTGGAGCAGCAGAATTACAGCTGTTTACCGTAACCTCCGTGACAAAGCGGCATTGCTACTTTATTCGGTATTACATGGAGCGAAGAATGCCATATATAATCTCTGAAGACGGTCAGAACCTTCAGAGGTGCATTCACATAATTAATTAATTTAGTACTCTTTTAAACGCTCACAGTTTTCCGCTATGTTTTTACTCAAAACAAAACTACTTGCTGCCGTGTGCATGTGACACTGTTATTTAAACCGTGCTTTATGCTGGATAGTATTTATATATCCTGTGTTGTTGAAATTGCGATAACCGAATATGGTTTTAATGATAATTAAATATACATGCATGTGTATCATGTTCTCTCCATCCAGTTCTACTTTCACATCTAGAACTTTGGGATATTGATCTTTAAAAGCTCTCGAATGGCTCTAAATATTGTTTTCCAGTGTTCACACGCACACAGCTGTTCTTCCAGACCTGATAAATGCTGAGGCGAGTCAATCCTCTCTTCTGAGCATGATTGCTGTAATGTAGTCTACAGTATATGGGCTTTAATACAGAAGCCCATCTCAGGTACTAGGAGCTTCCTTCTCTTTGTGAACAGTGCTGTCTTTACATTCTGCATTATTTTCATCAGCAGATTTAAAAAGCATTCCAGAACATCCACGCCAGCAGAATACATTAGCTAATCGCTTTCTTTTGTCCATCGGGAATAAGGAAACCCCTGATTGCTCAGGGCATTAGAAAGGGTGGGGATACTTTCAGAGAGCTTTCATCGGGATTAAGGAAACCCCTGATAATTGTCATGTCACCAGCGAGTGCTCAGCTTCTTGATCGCTTTCCGCAAGCACCGCGTCTAATCAGGTCTGACGCGAAGGCCATGCTCCCGCAAGAGAGAACGCTCTTCTCCAGAGCGGCCCGTATCCCAATCATCAGGTACAGGGAGAAAATGGCTTCCAGAGCCGTGGCACACATCTTGAGCACATTCGAGGGGTCAGGTGAAATTGGAAAGAACCAGAGATGATGAGGGGTTGAAGGTCTGGCCTAAACAAACACAGGCGTCTGGACACGTGTGGCGACTGAGATGTGTTTAGACTTGGAATCGATAACTCATGGCTATAT
>CM049798.1:0-181145 GCA_027422405.1 Ptychobarbus kaznakovi
TTTAATGTGGATCGGATGTGTCTGAATTTGGAAAATTGGTTCAGATCAAAACATTTGAACTACCCAGTTTTTAAAGAATTGATCCAATACAGTAGCTGAAATCCAAATAGATTTTGAACAAATGGGCCCAGAATATCATAGTAGCCTCTTTTGACCACTAAGCGACCAGCAGGCATCATATTTCTTTACATTTCTCTCTCATATCTCTCCTCCACCCGTCAGGCGGCGCGTACTTCATGATCTCCCGTACTCTGGGTCCTGAGTTGGGGGGTCCCATCGGCGTGGTGTTTTCTTTCGCCAACGCTCTCGCTTGCGCGCTCAACACGGTGGGATTTGCAGAGACCGTCAGAGATCTTCTCGTTGTAAGAAGGACTCAAATGAACACAGTGCTTTTGTTCTTGTGTACACTGTACATTGTTGTTTGTGCAACGATATGCTAATTATAATATGATATATTTTTATGATGCAACAGGAGTATGACTCACAAATTGTGGATTCAATCAATGACGTCCGAATTATAGGATCCATCACAGTCACTGTGCTGCTTCTCATCTCATTGGCTGGGATGGAGTGGGAATCTAAGGTAAAATCCTGAAGATAAACACACATTTTACTGTACAGTCACTGTTGGCTATGTTTCTTATTAAACTTGAGTGATGCGCTGGGAAACATCTTCATTCTGCTTTTGAATAATTGAATGTATGTGTATGTGTGTGTGTTTAATATACATATTGTGTCACAAAAATCACCAGAATTTGCTGAAAACAAATTATTCCTTGTCCATTTACTTAGTTCATGGTTTCCTGATCTTTTTTTGTCACCTGAAGTAATTTAATGATTTATAAGCTTATAATGTAGTGTTTTCCTTTTCTTTTCATTCTCTCATAGACTCAGATCCTGTTCTTCTTGGTTCTTATGGTGTCTTTCATCAACTACTTTGTTGGCACTTTGATCCCGCCGACTCCCCAGAAGCAGTCCATTGGTGTCTTCGGTTACCGCAGTGAGTGTGAAGCGTTCATGTGTCTGTTTGCATGTGCTGCATCCTGAAAATCTTTTGTAACAAACTGTCTGTCAAGAATCAGATAGGTTTTAATCAGTTCCTAGAAGTTTAACTGCTTTAGAAATATTTAACTTCTATAAAACCAGACAAGATTACTGAGTACCATACACATAACTGTAAAGATCAATGCAATATTTGCTTGAAAATAAAAGTTATGTCATTATTTACTCACTTAGTTTATGGGTTTGGAATGACATACAAAACAGTTATTTTTCTGTGAAACAAAAGCACAAATTATTTTGATTTATGACTTTAGTTTTGGCCTTTTCACACTACTTGTCGGGTGTATATTCGCCCTTTATGTAGTTCGATGGACGTAGTCACTATAAAGTGTTATATGGAAAAATAAAATGTTGTAAAGTGATAAAAACACTAGATCGTTCATTAATAGCACACAGGTTTAAAGCAACATAATAATGGCTAAATTATGAAAGTAGTTTCATGTGCGGTGATCGTTTCCTTGCAACACACCCCAGAAATTATTTAGCTAAATAACTAAAGTATTTTGATTACAACATTGTTTTTTTTCCAGGCGAGATCTTCTTGGAGAACCTCTTCCCAGCCTGGAGAGGTCCGGAAGGTGACTTCTTCGGAATGTTTGCCATCTTCTTCCCATCTGCCATTGGGATCCTTGCTGGAGCAAATATCTCCGGAGATCTGAAGGTCATTAGCATCTGCAAACATGCCAAAAACAAAGACGCTACTAAACATTGAGTTCTTTACAGGTTTTTATTATTATTAGGAGCCAAGCACCAAAGGTGCAATGACACCTATTGTATCCGTTGGCATTCCTATTATTATTATTATTCTGTTTCTTCCGCTCAAAATTCAATGGCAGCCCATAAATTTGTCACACTGATAGAAGATAGTGTCAATACTAACCACAGCAAATTTGGAGGTTCAAACTCTCTAGCGCCACCACTTGTCCAAAATGTCACTAATTTCATGTTAATAACTTTTGCACCATAAGCCCCAAAATGAAAACATCCTTGGCTCGAATGAAGTCTAAAATTCAAAAATCGTAAGGTTTAGATTTTTCGCTATTTTCAATTGTTCGTAAAACATACTTTTTCGAACTGGTCCTAGATGGTTCGATTATGATTATGGCTCTAAGTTGTTCATCAAATCATGTGTTTGTGAATGTTTCAGGAGCCTGAGATTGCCATCCCAAGAGGAACATGATGGCAATATTCTGGACCACCGTGAGCTATCTAGCCATTTCTTCAACTGTAGGTGAGTATTTAATGAAGTTTATTACCAAATTCATATGCAATTATGGGCAACGTGAGTTGAGTATCAGCACCAATGTTCAAGAAGTCTATTTATTAGAAATAATAATCATCATAGGCATTTTTTTCTAATAAGTATAATAACCACCTGTTCATGCTTGCAAATCAATATAGCAATTTTATGCACAAGACTTTGTAAATGAATCATCCTCACTTTATCTTTGATTAATGTTAATATATTTATTAGAGTAGAGGTTTAAAAGGCCGTGTTTCTCTGGCAGGAGCTTGTGTGCTGCGCGACGCCTCCGGGAACTTGAACGACAGTCTGCCGCTGAACTTCACCGAGGCGTGTGAGGGTCTGAGCTGCGGTCTGGGCTGGAACTTCACCGAGTGCCAGCAGAGCGGCACCTGCTCCTTCGGCCTCTCCAACAACTTCCAGGTGAGCGTCTTCTCTTGAGAACACACCAGACTCCAGTCTTCTCACCTAAGGCTGTGAATGTAGGACGGGTTAGTCTAGTGGTTATAGTGGATCCACTAAAGATAAAGCTAGTGAACTGACAGCCGGTGATCATCAGGCATTTCTAATGAATGGAGCAAAGCAGAAGAGAAAAGAGAGTTTGACGTGAGAAGAGGGTCAGTAGATAATGACACCATATTCAGTTAAACACAAATAACCTACACAAGATGTGTCATAACTGACCAAATGAAGACCTTTCTTTCTTTCTTTCTTTCTTTCTTTCTTTCTTTCTTTCTTTCTTTCTTTCTTTTTTCTTTCTTTATTTTCTTTCTTTCTTTTTTTCATTTTCATTTCTTTCTTTCCTTTCTTTCTTTCTTTCCTTTCTAATGTTCTTTCTTTCTTTCCTAAATGGCTATTTATCACTTTAAGTTGAGTTTAATTAATCAAACTGTGCACAGCTCTTCTGAATCATTCTTTTAGATCTCCACTGGTTTGATAGATGAAATAATTGTGCATGAATGTGGTTTCCCGCTCAAATCCCCAGGTCCTGGTCCAGGTCTCCGGCTTTGGTCCGCTGATCTATGCGGGCATATTTGCGGCCACCCTGTCGTCAGCCCTTGCGTTTCTCGTTTCCGCACCCAAAGTCTTCCAGGTAAAGCACCAAACCCTAAAACAGATAACAGCTAATATGCAACTTCATAAGCTCATCAAACTGAACATGACCTGTAAAATTCAAACCTTCTCTTGGGACAGTGTCTCTGTAAAGACAACATCTACCCGTACATCGGCTTCTTTGCAAAGGGTTATGGGAAAAACAACGAGCCACTGCGAGCGTATCTGCTGTGTTACATCATTGCCATGTGCTTCATTCTGATTGGTGAGTCAAAAAGCAACATCATATTTAATATTTAACTTGTATTATTCAAAGATAATGTACCTTTATATATTACATGCACATGTGTTTATGGGTAACTGGAATAAAAAAAACTCCATCTAAAACCCTATTAAACATAATTTTGGTAATGCTTTAGCATGCAGCTTTTATTTTAAATAAGATATTCAATATTTGCAGTATCATTTCTAATAAACTAGTGGAGACAAAAAAAAGTGTTTAAATGCAAAAGGTGACAACTTGCAGCTAGACCATTTCGTTTATACATTCTTATACATATTAAACATGTAATCTTAATTTTGAATAAAATACTGTCAGCTGTCATGTTACACTTGATGTATTCTGTATGTTGATTGTATAAATTATGTTTAATATCTCCACAGCTGAACTGAACGTAATCGCTCCTCTGATCTCAAACTTCTTCCTCTGTTCTTACGCTCTCATCAACTTTAGTTGTTTTCACGCTTCGATCACTAATTCACCCGGTGAGTAAAAATACAATCAATGAAACGTATTATTTAAGAATGAACAGGTTATACGCACATACAATTACGTTGAGATGATTGTAGGAAACTATTATAAATAATATAGAATATTTGCACAAATAATGAATATACAATGATAGTCAAAAAAAAAAATATTTTTTTTAAACAAGTAATGCTTCAATTTGAGCTGCTTATTAAAAGCATGTTAAGTCCAGATATGCTGTAGATTAACACACTTTTTTCTGTTTCCCGAACATTTCTTCTGCTCATTTTCAGGATGGAGACCATCGTTTCGGTACTTCAGCCCCTGGACGGGTTTGTTTGGTGCCGTTATTTCTGTCGTACTGATGTTCTTGCTCACCTGGTGGGCAGCGCTCATTGCCTTTGGTTTAATCATCTTCTTATTCGGCTACGTGGTCTATAAGAAACCCGGTGAGATGTTGACGATCCCACTGAATTGTATCCTCTTACATAAAATAATGAGGATGTCTGAATGGTTTTTGTGTCGTTCAAGAGGTGAACTGGGGTTCGTCTGTCCAGGCCAGTACCTACAACATGGCTCTGTCCTACTCCGTGTCTCTCGCAGGAGTCGAAGATCACGTCAAAAACTACAGGTCAGATGAGAGAATGAGAACCAGGCATAGAAGCACGATCCATTTTTAATTCATAATTCTGGTTTTATTGTGAATGATTCATCAGTGCACGTTATTAAAATGCTTTGTGTTCTTTGATCTTGATGTTGAAATAATTTAATCATAAAGGGGCTATTTAATAATGATAAACAATAGCGGAATAGCTATAGCCATAAATAATTATAAAAAGAGAAAAAGTGAAAATTATGACTTAAGTCATAGTTATGACACAAGTCAAAATTGAAAAGAAAAGACTTTGACATAAGTCAAAATCATGCGTTGAAACGGACAAATGAAAAATTTGGCATAGTTTTGATTTAGTATGTCAATTATGAGATGACATCCTTTTTTATCACGATTTCATTTTTTTTCATAATTATGGCTTATATATAATATTTTTTTTTTTGTCATTTCTTTTTGTTTTTGTACTTCTTAATCTCAATAGTTTGATCTCATAATTATGATTTACCAAAGCATGATTTAATTTAAATGTTTCTGGTGGAAATGGGCTTCCATAGTAATGGCCACTTTTCACCATCTGATGATGATAATAACTAGTGATAATCTGATAGTCTGTTCTGATGAATATAATCAAGTCCTATCCTGTTTTATCTGCTGAATGATCAACAGCAGTTCGACCCATTGAATAGCCTCACTTTCATTCACTGTAATGAAAGTAATGTTTACCGTGATAGAGGGCCATATATTTACTCGTTCATTTCGTCTCATCAGGCCTCAGTGTCTGGTTCTGACGGGTCCTCCGACTCTGCGTCCAGCGCTGGTGGACTTCGTGGGCTCTTTCACTAAAAATGTCAGTTTGATGATTTGTGGTGACATTCTCATGGTAAGAACCAGCGGGATGATGTAGAACTGCTTTGTTTTGCTTTCTGTGGCAATTAAAAACCTTGAGACAGTACTGCCTTAAAACAAAAAAACATGGTTCTGTTTCTTGCTTTTAGGATGATGTGAAGTCTGTGTCTCAGTGCAATTCTAAAGACATGGTAAAGTGGCTCAATCAGAGGAAGGTTCGTTCCTTCTACACGGCCTTCAAGGCATCCAGTCTGAGTGAAGGAGCCCGGCATCTTCTACAGGTCACTAACACCTCCATGCTTAGTAGAACAGATCACTGTGCAAATCACTTTTTGCGTGAATTATTACATTCAGTTGTCATTTCGTGAGACAATTACTGTACTTTAAAATGGCTTTGTACATTGCACAAAATGACTCCTTGTGTTTTATGCATAACGCATTAGTGATTTAATCTCTGTGCTGTTTGTTGCAGTTTTTTTCCCTAATGAGTTTGTTTATTGATTTATTTTGTTTAATGTTCAAAATCTGATACCCCCCCTTAAGGCTTCTGGTTTGGGAAAGTTGAAGCCGAATATCCTGGTGATGGGATTCAAAATGAACTGGCAGGAAAGCAGCAGTAAAGGCATAGAGGACTATATCAACACCATACAGTGAGTGAAAATAACTTGCAGTTCCAGAGATTTCTACAGAAAGAAGTTACACACAGTAATGCAAAATCTCATTCTCTTGAGAGCAATGCAGAAACAAATAGTATTTAACTTGTGAAGTGTTTATACACCATGAAAGTTTTAGTTATTCTAATTTATGCTGCTTTTAATAATAATAATAACAAACTTGGTAATTTAGAGGGAAAATTTGGGATTTGTATGGAAAATTTGAATTAAAATGTGATTATTTGGAGTAAAAATTATACATTTTGCAGGAACATTTAAACGTTTGGATGGACAACATGCATAATTGTCTTCATGTAAATTACTTTGTATTGAAATGTGACCAGGACCTGTTTTTGTGAGATTCACTCGACTATTTTTGTTTGCTCTCAGTGACTCTTTCGATTCCAACCATGGCGTGTGTGTTCTCCGCATGATGGACGGACTGGACATCCGAGACGAGTTAGAGACTGAGGGTATATGTTGTGTTTGTCTGTGTCTGTGTGTGTATGTGATAATAACTGAACAATTGCAGTAACTGTGTGCTGTGTGTTTGACAGTCAATCAGGCTTTTGAGGTGGACGAGGCCATAGAGTCTGACGATCAGATTTCAGACGCTGATTCAGGTGAATAAACCGATCGATTCGTCTTCTCTTTGTTCTTCAACCCTACCTTGCTCCTCGGTTCTCCTTTCATCTAATTCTGCCCTTTCAGATGTCGACAACACAATGAACATGCCGATCGATCAGATCAAAACCGTGTTTCAGAGCAAACAAGGGAAGAAGACCATTGACGTGTACTGGATCTCTGACGATGGAGGTCAGATATGGACTGTAATCATTACAAGGCTTCAATCGTCATAGTTTGGGTTTGATAACCCTTCAGTTAACACTAAACAGTCGAGTAATGCGGTTAAAGTCCTTGAAATGTCCCTCTCTTTGTCTCAGGTTTGACTCTGTTAGTGCCATACTTGTTGACCAGAAGAAAATGCTGGAGACGGAGCAAAGTCCGAGTGTTCGTCATTGGAGAACAGCAAACCGTGGAGAACGACCGCAAAGAGTGAGACTCGTGAATCATTACAATCATCTGAACTATCTACACCATCGCCTAGAGGAAAATTAAAAAGTTGCATAGGAGATTTAGAAAATCTCACATTTCTTCTAGACAGCAATTTGATTTAAATCAATAACTTTGTCTGAAGTCTCCTGCTTCTCAGATGTTTCTTCTCAGAAGGAAAAAGTCTCCCAAAAGCAGAACAGATCTCATTAATGTCTCAAACTGTGCTCAGATGTGTCTAGATATGCCAAAGTCTGCAATCAAAATGAACTAAAGCATTCCCAAAGATCTAATTATCTCTTGCTGTTTGATCATTAGTAAAATCCGAATCAAGAACATTAGATCTAATTATTTCAAATCATGAGGAACATTAGAATCATTAATATTATATTTGACCAAAAATAATAACCGTTTAAATGATCGAAGTCAGACTCATTCGAAGCTTCAAACCATCAGTTATAAAAAAAAAAAAACAGAATCAGGAGAGTTGTCCCAATCACTGGAATCAATAGAATCAACAGAATCATTAAAATGATTTGGATCAAAAGGGAATAATTTTAATCATTACAAATTATTAGAATCAGCCAAAAATTTAATTAGCTACAAAATTCTAGTTCCTTTGTAATTCAAAGCATAATATTCTGCTTGTATTTAAAATGTAGATAAAAGCTGTCATTTACTGTAACACTGATTTGTTCTTGAATATTTATTATTTAACGAACCTATTAATAAAATCTCTTATCTTGCTCAGAATGATGACTTTACTCCAGCGTTTCCGACTGGACGTTCACGATGTCATTGTGATGACGGACAGCGAACGGCCGCCCCTTGCCAAAAAGTAGGTTTACCCCAAACGGGTCTGAAAGAGATGCGCTCTGGTAATAACAACCGAATGCTGTAACAGAACGTCTTTGTGCTCATTAGCATGAGGCACTTTGAGGAAACGCTCGCCCCCTTCAGGCTGAATGAGGGACAGCTGGACGAGAGGACGGCGCAGCAGCAGAGGACAGAGTTTCCGTGGAAAATCATGGACAAAGAGATGGACGCTCTGAGACTCAAGGTGTGTGTGTTTGACCTCGATGTCCAGCGACAATAATAAATCCAACTCGCCAGCTCAGTCTCTTTCCTCCTTTGACAGTCGGAGAGGAAAGTGCGGCTGAATGAAATCATACGGAGGAATTCGAAGCAGGCCGCGCTGGTTCTAGTGTGAGTATTGACTGTAATTCCATTAACCATTACTGGCTGCTGGTCAATATGTAATTCATACACAAAGCACAATCTGATAATATTGGAGCCTCATAAATCATTCACATTTTAAATGTAAGAATCATAATTTGAAGGTAAACACACCTGTTAATTATTAATAAACACATGTGTGTTTTAGGTCTCTCCCCGTACCGCAGGCAGACTGTCCTAGTTCTCTCTATATGGCCTGGTTGAGCACGCTGAGCTGCGGTCTGCACTGTCCAGTCCTGCTCATACGAGGAAACCAGCAGAACGTCATGACCTTCTACTGCCAGTAAACCAGACACGCCATGTACTCACTCATCCTGGCTCTTTAAGGCAAGACCCTACACACAAACCATTGTCTTGTTTCAAGTGCTTATTTGCACTTTCTCTATTCGTGTCTGTAGATTTCAGTTACAATATATGGGCCTCATTCATAAAATGTTGTGCAGAAACCATCCTAAATGTTGTGCAGAAACCATCCTAAATTTGATCATTACTCATATATAACGTATGATCATTACTCATATATAACGTATGAAAGAAAACATGCGTACGCGTCTCTTTCAGATGTGAAATCTATGAATCACAAATTATCTTAAACTTGCGTGCAATTGAATGGTTTCACTCTCTGCCTTGTAAACGACTCCTAATTAATTCCATTGACATATAACATATCACCAATCATCATAATTTAAAACAGCGAGCTGCAAGAACAGCTTATATTTGAAAAAACCTGCAGTACTCCGACAATAAAAAGTGTGTACGTCTGCTCGGACCCTGACGTGAAGCAAAGCACTTTTCCACAACAAAGACCGTCTTTATAAATATGAGCGCTGGCATGGATTTAAGCGTACACACACTCTACGATCAAATCTGAGCATACACACACTTTATAAATGAGGCCCTATATCTTTAAAGGACAGATTCTGAAAAGGAGTTCACTCCAGAAGCACTTACATAAACCAAACTGTAGAGTTGTATTCCTGTCTATATTCTGGAGGTTTCTGGCTTTTCATGACAGCCTGTGCAAGGTGAGACACATCAGCATTGGGAGTTGGCGATGATACCTTTCATTGAGTGTTGGCTTAACTGAGGATGAATACACAGGTGTGTGTGTGGGAACGCTTACAGGCTGTAGCAGCTCATCGTTCTGGTTAGCAGAGTGAATGCTTTCTTCCTCGTCATACACTTCTAGTCTTGCTTTAGCTGCTCTTACAGCCAGTGCATGTACACTAGCTACGTGTTCTGTGCTAGACTAACTGAGACTTGTCATGGCACTTGTATACTGTTGCTCTCTCGATGGTCTGATTGCTTCTGTTATTCTCCGCCTTTGTACGTCGCTTTGGATAAAAGCATCTGCTAAACGATTAAATGTCATGGTATTTTCTGATTTACTGAGTGAAAGAGAAATAAAAAATCTCCTTTGTGAAAACCTTTAACTCCAATGTGTCAACAGAATGAAACGAGAATTTTGAACCTGGCTTTGTATGCAAATTAATGCATATATAAGATATAATAATATAAGATATCAGAAAACTCATAACACAAATAATAATAATAATCATTTACTTAATTAATGAATAAAAAAATGTATTGCAATTAATCCAGTGGGAACTATGGTAATCTCATGCGTATTAGTTATATTCCCCTGTCATGCCTTAACACATGTGTGGACTTATTTGGACATGTGCAATTCATGGATTTTAAAATAAAGTACCCAAATATATCTGACTACTTGTAACACTTAAAAAGGATGTTGGTTTTTTGTTGTTGTTTTTTTATGTATTTTTATCTAATACAGTGACATTCAGATATTTGTCTCTAACTTTATTCGAAGCCACTGTAAATTGACCTGCATAAATATATCAATTCTTCTGTTGAATGTTTTGTCTTATTCTTTTGACTCATTTATTATTTTGCTTAAAGCTTGTTATACTGTATCTATTGTTATATTTCTATGTCTGTGTTATGGAAGTCTTGTATGGTGAAAGGGAATTTGCTGGAAATAATTCAAATAAAATAAAATAAATAAATTAGCTTTTCATGTCAATGATAAATATTAAAATGTGTGCATTATTTATTATTTTTGAGCTTTGTGAGGGGGCAGCTGTATACACAAACACACACACACACTCCATTAAATCTGTGTTTATTTCAGCTGTAATGTTCTGTACATGTCGTGATGCTTCATTGTTTCTTTACATGTGATTGAATAGCTTTTATAATGTTTTTTGTGATTTGCTGTTATCAAAGCCAGGAGTACAGCACAGCCATTGGTCTCACGACCAATTTGTATGTATTTTACGAGGTGGATAATTCGTACGAATTCGTACGACCTCACACGTACGAATTTGTGTGATGTATCTACAGCCCAGTGATGGGTAGGTTTAGGGGCAAGGTTAGGTGTAGGTCATTCGTACAAATTCATAGGAATTGCGCATCTCGTAAAATACTTATGATTTAGCAAAAATCATAGGAATTTGTATGAGGTTATACAAATTAGCCTCCTCCTAAAATATGTAAGAATTGCTGTGAGATCGGGCTGGCACAGCAGATAGATGGGATTGCAATTTGGTCCTACAAATAGCAGCCGCACCACTGTGTGACGTCACATGAAATCTATGAATAGTGCACTGTATAGATGTGTTGTACAAATATGACTCTTTGCTAAATGAAAAGGCTATTTGCTGGAGCAATATGAAAGCAATAGTTGTCCAAAAAATATTTTCTCATGTACTCACTTCCATGTCTGTCTGAACCTGTCTGACACTTTTGAAAAACAAGGATGAGAGGATGGTAATTGTCACTGTCAAGCTAAAAAAAATAATAATAAAAAAAATTAATAAAGTACCATAAAAGTAGCCCGTACAGTACTATGCATTTTTCCAAGTCTTCTTACTTAATTCAATTGTTTTATGTTAAGAAAATACTGTAATTTATGTTGAAGGAACTGTATTCGTGTCCTCCCTTATTACTGCGCTCGTGAGACAGTTGGTTTGTTTACATGAGAGCGTGCGGCATGCACCATTACATAGAAGAAAGCGAACACAAGCTTCACTGGTTCTCACATCTGTCGTCATTGTGATGTAGAAACTGAACAAGATAAGTGTACACTAACATGTAGGTGGCACTACACACTTTGACAACCACTGAAAGAGCCTGTTCATTGGATTAATTAGCTTTGCCGCAGCAAAAATGCTTACTACTGAAAAACGTTAAGTGAAATATCATGGGTTATTTCAACATGGCGAAATACGTTGAAGTGTCTGTCTGGTATTTCTTTGAGAGTGAGCGTTTCCCCTTGGGCAATCAATACCGTTGTGATGACAGACAGCAAACCGCCCCCACTTGCCAAAAATCAGTTGAAACGTTTTGGATTGCATCGTAATATCAGGTTCAAGCGAAGAAAGATGTTTTTTTAAAGAATGCTGGTCAATATGTCATTCTTACACAAACAAAGCACACTCTAATAATTTTGGAGCCTCATAAATCTTCATTTGAAATGTAAGAAGAAAAATGTGAGGGTAAAAATAGCTATTAATTAAAGTTAAACATCAAAATGGCGCTGCTGATGGCAGCCTCCGTGGCGTGCTCCGCAGTTGTTTTAATATTTTTGTTAGTTTGTCATGTCTTTAGTTATATCCCTGCAATCAGTTTCACCAGAGACGAATTGCTGGACATTAGGCAGTACACACCACCTGATATTTCACCGGTTTTTGGCTATTCTGATGTTCAAGGTTCAAGGTTCTTTTATTCATCACATACTCAATTGTACAGAATATAATCAGTAGTGAAATGTGAATCAGGTCAGGTCCGCTCAATGGACAGTGCAAAATATGTAACACAACACAAGAGAATATATATACAGTGGGTACGGAAAGTATTCAGACCCCCTTAAATTTTTCACTCTTTGTTATATTGCAGCCATTTGCTAAAATCATTTAAGTTCATTTTTTCCTCATTAATGTACACACAGCACCCCATATTGACAGAAAAACACAGAATTGTTGACATTTTTGCAGATTTATTAAAAAAGAAAAACTGAAATATCACATGGTCCTAAGTATTCAGACCCTTTGCTCTGTATTTAGTAGAAGCACCCTTTTGATTTAATACAGCCATGAGTCTTTTTGGGAAAGATGCAACAAGTTTTTCACACCTGGATTTGGGGATCCTCTGCCATTCCTCCTTGCAGATCCTCTCCAGTTCTGTCAGGTTGGATGGTAAACGTTGGTGGACAGCTATTTTTAGGTCTCTCCAGAGATGCTCAATTGGGTTTAAGTCAGGGCTCTGGCTGGGCCATTCAAGAACAGTCACGGAGTTGTTGTGAAGCCACTCTTTCGTTATTTTAGCTGTGTGCTTAGGGTCATTGTCTTGTTGGAAGGTAAACCTTCGGCCCAGTCTGAGGTCCTGAGCACTCTGGAGAAGGTTTTCTGCCAGGATATCCCTGTACTTGGTCGCATTCATCTTTCCCTCGATTGCAACCAGTCGTCCTGTCCCTGCAGCTGAAAAACACCCCCACAGCATGATGCACCACCATGCTTCACTGTTGGGACTGTATTGGACAGGTGATGAGCAGTGCCTGGTTTTCTCCACAATACCGCTTAGAATTAAGGCCAAAAAGTTCTATCTTGGTCTCATCAGACCAGAGAATCTTATTTGTCACCATCTTGGAGTCCTTCAGGTGTTTTTTAACAAACTCCATGCGGGCTTTCATGTGTCTTGCACTGAGGAGAGGCTTCCGTCGGGCCACTCTGCCATAGAAAGCCCGACTGGTGGAGGGCTGCAGTGATGGTTGACTTTCTACAACTTTCTCCCATCTCCCGAATGCATCTCTGGAGCTCAGCCACAGTGATCTTTGGGTTCTTCTTTACCTCTCTCACCAAGGCTCTTCTCCCTGATGGCTCAGTTTGGCCGGACGGCAGCTCTAGGAAGGGTTCTGGTCATCCCAAACGTCTTCCATTTAAGGATTATGGAGGCCACTGTGCTCTTAGGACCTTAAGTGCAGCACATGTTTTTGTAACTTGGCCAGATCTGTGCCTTGCCACAATTATGTCTCTGAGCTCTTCAGGCAGTTCCTTTGACCTCATGATTCTCATTTGCTTGACATGCACTGTGAGCTGTAAGGTCTTATATAGACAGGTGTGTGGCTTTCCTAATCAAGTCCAATCAGTATAATCAAACACAGCTGGACTCAAATGAAGGTGTAAAACCATCTCAAGGATGATCAGAAGAAATGGACTGCACCTGAGTTAAATATATGAGTGTCACAGCAAAGGGTCTGAATACTTAGGACCATGTGATATTTCAGTTTTTCTTTTTTAATAAATCTGCAAAAATGTCAAAATTGGAAAAAATTCTGTGTTTTTCTGTCAATATGGGGTGCTGTGTGTACATTAATGAGGAAAAAAATGAACTTAAATGATTTTTTTAGCAATTTATGGCTGCAATATACAAAGAGTGTAAATGTAAGGGGGTCTGAATACCCCCTAAATTCGTACCCACTTTGTTTATATGCAGCATTTGCTAAAATCATAGGTAAGTTCATTTTTTAATCCTAATAATGTACATTGTAATAATGAAGAAAAAATTGTAAATTGTGCAATACAGTATACTGTGGACTTAATAAATAATAATATAAACAGGGATGTGCAAGAAGAATGTGCAAACAGGTTGTACCGGGTATGTACACATAGCAGCAATGCGGATGATGGAGAATAGTGAATGTTTTACAGTTTATTAAATTGAGTCCTGTAAATGTTATGAAACTGGGTTTGTGTTAAGGAGCCTGATGGCCTGAGGGAAGAAGCTCCTCCTCAGTCTCTCAGTTTTTGCCATCATGCTCCTGAAGCGCTTGCCAGATGGCAGTACAATGAAGAAATGTTACCAGGGTGATTTGAGTCTTTGATTATTTTAACAGCTCTGCTTTTGCAGCGTTTGAGGTAGATGTCCTGCAGAGAGGGAAGAGCAGACCCTGAGATGCGCTCAGCTAAGCGCACAACTCTCTGCAGAACTTTGCAGTCCTGATTTGAGAAGTTACCATACCACACTGAGATGCACTGAGTCAGTACACTTTCTATTGCCCCTGAATAGAAAGTTTTCAGGATTACTGGCGAGACCCTGAATTTCCTCAGCTGTCACAGATGGTACAGTCTTTGCCTGGCTTTCTTAACCTGAGTCTGAATGTGTGTAGTCCATGTCAGGTCCTCGGAGATGTTTACACCGAGGTACTTGAAGCTGCTCACCCTCTCCACAGGGGTCCAACTGATCATAAGAGGAGTGTAGGGCCGCTGCTGTCTCTTCCTGAAGTCCACAATCAGCTCTTTAGTTTTGCTCACATTCAGAGAGAGACAGTTGTCCTGGCACCATGATGTAAGTCTCTCTACCTCATCCAAGTATGCGGTCTCATCATTGTTGGAAATGACACAAATGTTTCGCTGGACGTTGTAGTTGGCATAGCAGCGGCACTGATCAAACGGTTTAGGACGTGCAGATGGGGGAAGCGAGCTAGCGCGCTCGTGAAGCTCAGACAGCGCGGATTTCGAACAGCGCTGCCTAGCATCCATCTGGCGAATCTCCACTCTCCACCCAACAAAACGGACACACACCTTCTGCTCTTCCAGGTAAATAAGGATTTTTCAAACTCTGCTGCTCTGTGTTTCACAGAAACCTGGCTGAATGACGCCATTCCGGACAGCACGTTAAGTCTGCCGGGCTTTCAGCTGTTCAGAGCGGATCGTGATGCAGAATCAATGGAGAAATTGCGTGGCGGAGGAACATGTTTTTACATCAACGAAAGTTGGTGTAAAGATGTAACCGTGTCAAAGAAGATGTTTTGTCCTGATCTAGAAGTGCTTTTCATTAACTGTTAGCCTTTCTATTCACGGCGGGAGTTTTGCTTGTTCATTCTCGTAAGTGTTTACATTCCTCCGCAAGCGCACGTGAGCCTGGCTTTACAGAAACTCTCAGATCAGATCACAGACACAGAACAACAACACCCGGACTATGTTTTAATAATTCTCGGGGACTTTAATAAAGTACATCTATCCTGTGAACTGCCAAAACACAGTCAGCATGTTACATATCCCACCAGAGACAGTAATATACTGGACCACTGATACACAGCAATTAAGGATGCATATCACTCTGTCCCACGGGCAGCTTTAGGACTCTCTGATCACTGTTTGGTTTATCTTATACCGACCTACAGGTGTAACGGATGTATGCCAGTAAGGGCTGTGTGTAAACCTCACTCCCCTGACCTCAAAAAGAGGCGCTCTAGCGACTGACGCTAGAGGCCGTAGCCTTTAGCCTCCTTGGTAGAGCGCCCGCCTCCCGCGCTGGCATCCCGGGTTCGAGACCCGCTAGGTGTGATGGTGCGGACCCGGGGGGGTTACATTGGTGCCGTGACCCGGATGGGAGTGAGGTTTAGGGGGGTGAGTGTAACAGATGTATGCCAGTAAGGGCTGTGTGTAAACCTCACTCCCCGCTAGGTGTGATGGTGCGGACCCGGGGGGGGTTACACAGGCAGAAACTGAAATCAAGCTAAACCTGTATTAAGTACTGTAAAGAGATGGACTAATGAAACAGAGTGTTTTACAAGCCTGTGTCGACCTCACTGATTGGAGTGTTTTTGAAGCTGCTGCAAACGATCTGGACAAGCTCACAGAGACTGCAACATCTTATATCAGTCTCTGTGAAGATATGTGCATTCCTACCAGGACTCATCTTACTTACAACAACGACAATCTGTGGTTCACTGTAAAAATCAGACAGCTCCGTCAGGCCAAAGTAGATGTTTACATGAAGGGGGGCAAAGTCTTGTATAAACAGGTCAAAACACACACTGGAAAGGGAGATCAGAGTGGCAAAGAGGAATTATTCTGAAAAACTAAGGATTCAGTTCACTTTCAGCAACTCAGCATCAGTGGGGAAAGGTCTGAAAGAGATCACCAACTACAAGACACCATCCCCCAGCACTGTGGAGAATCAACAACTGGCAGACGATCTGAATGAGTTTTATTGCAGGTTTGAAAAAAACACCCCACACCCGCCTTGAACACCTCTCCACACAACCATTAATTTTGTCTGGAAGTTCTCCCTTGCCTATAAATATGAAATACTTAATTGTTAGTGATTAATCAAAATGTGTTTGAATCAGTTGGTGTTTCGGCCATTTTTTGGTATAAACAATCAGAACATGATCCAATTAACACTAACAAATATACACTCACACAGTGCAGTTCTGCTATGATTTGATGTTATTTTTGTATCTATTGCAGTAACATTGAGTTTAAATTAGAAATTTAAAGCAAAAACCTTTGAGGCCACGGAAAAGCAAAATGACACATATATGATGTCTTTAGAGATGTGGTGCTGATTTTATTTACATTTTTTTCATAAGCAGGTCAAGAACATACTTGTAATCCATAACAATATCCTAATAATCCAGTATCTATAGGCAGCTAAAAGGTAAGATTTCCTAAGTTATTATAATTTTTTTTAGCCAATGAAATGCAATTTTACAAAGCAAGAACAAATAAACATGTTAATTTGATTTATCTCATTCAAACTGCTTGAAACTTCTACTGTATTCTATCCTTTCTACTAAATGTGTTTTACCTGTATTATCCTCAGAGACACGGATATATTGTATGAGCATGTGAAAAATATGCATTTGCAGTAAAACAGTCATTGTACAAGAGGATTAAACAGCTGATTTCAGTTAGACAGTCTCTGAAACTGACAGCAGCTTTACGTGCAGGAATAGATGAGTTTAATGATGAACAGTTACATTTACTGACAGTAGAAGGTCATGACGTTCTCCTGGTTTCCTCGTATGAGCAGGGCAGGACAGTGGATGCCGTAGCTCAGCGCGTCCAGCCAGGCCATATAGAGAGAACTAGGACAGATGACATCGGGGACTGGAAGAGAACTGAAACACACACACAAACATTAACTATTCAAATGTTTGGACACACTTGACTGAATTTGTTTGTCATGATTTTAAACCCTTTAAATCTAAAGGTTTCTGGCTACATTATAAATAAATTAACTTAATTGTTATAGCATTATTCAGCAGTGCAACACAAAGGGCTTCTGAAGAATTACAATAAAAACAAACATTACATATCAAGGTTTTTATTCAAACATGAACTGTGCATTTGTATTTCTTGATAAAAATATTCAAGCTTTTCGTATTATTTTATTTTGTCTTTGTTGTTTTTCTGATTTATTTTATACATTTCCTGGTTTATTCTGTTTAGAGCTGGTATCAGGTGCTAATTAGTTGGGAAATATGGTCATCCAGCTCTTTGTGTGACCAAAGTACTCATACTGGTCAAGTGAGGTCTCAAAGGGTCAAACATATTCAAATATATGATCGATTGCTTCTGATGTCACTTATTTGAAGACACTTTCAGGTCAACTTGTTTAACTGGCGATACTCACATTACAACCAGAGCTGCGTGGATGGAGTTCTTCTTGATAATCTCGTTTAGTCGCAGCGTCCTCTCGATCTGAACATGAATACAGGGTAATTAGTTATCTGATGGATCGCACTTGCATTCAATTCCCCACACGCCAGCAAACACACACACACATACCTTTGGTTTTATGGCCTCCAGGTCTTTGTTGGACACTTTCCATGGACTCAGTCTCTTGAGCTCCTGTACGTCTCCTCCAGCCTGTTCCTCACTCAGCCTGAAGGGGGCGATGGTTTCCTCATATCGCTGCAAACTACAGGAACATAGAGGAAGAAAACCATAAGAGTTACTATAATTCTGCACATTTCTTACCTCTGGTTAGGATCATGTCTGTGCATGTTTCTCACTTTTTAACTGCAGGAGCTTTATCCACATCTGTTATTATGACAATATCTTCGATCTCCAGCCGGAATCTCTTTAACAGCATCTTCATGCTGAAATGAGAAACATGTTGACTTGATATGTTGTCTACATATCAAAACCTAAATATGTGGTTACAAAAATGGCCAACTGACTCTTGACGGTCATCCTTCATGGTCTCGTGGTCTCCTAAGATAAATACTCTGAGTTTGCACTTTTTCCAGCGGTTCCTTCTGGTCAACAAATACGGCACTAAAAGAGTCAGACCTAAAAGAGAGCAACGGCATTTCACAGTGAGAAAATAAATATGGAAATAATACAAAAATATAAAAACCAGCGCACACCCAAACTGAACCAGTATGGTGCTTCTGCAGGGAGATTAAGTATAATTCTCACCTCCATCATCAGAGATCCAGTAGATGTCAACGCTCTTCCTGCCCTGTTTCGTCTGAAACACTGATCTGACATGCTCATTAGAGCCATCGTCAGAAATATCTGGATGGAGAGTCAAATAAGGAGCTTTATAAGGTCAGATCGGTCATATCGTCTGTTCTGTGAGGTTTGTGTGTGTGTATACATACAAACATTTATTTGATAATGTATTTCTATCATAGATTATGTGCATATCTTATTAAAGTTATTGTGAGTAATTTGGTATCCAAAAGGATTGTAACATTCTAGTATCTCACATGGCTTCACTAGCAATGCCAATGGAGTGAAAGTAAACAGGAAAAAAAGACTTCAGGTCCATGCTTCACCTGAGTTCCGGTCGGTCTCGTCCTTTTGATATCGGACTTCATCTGCTTCGAATGCTGGATTTTCAATTGCAGATGATCCTCCTTCAGCCAATACAAACCCATTTTACAACTTAAAATGTAGCGTCAATCCATTTTCAAGTCATCATACTGTATAAAACACACACCTGCACTGTGCAAATCATCTGTTATGTCCAATCCGTCCATCATTCTCAGAACCGCGACGCCATAGCTGGAGTCGAACGCATTGCTGAATGAGAAACATTATATTATGTCAAAATACAAAGAAAAGTGTGCAAACAATTGACTGATATTTGTGAACAAAACATGCAGCTCACCTGATGGTGTCGACGTAGTCCTGTAAGCTCCCCGGTTTACATTCCTGCCAGTTCGTCTTGTAGCCCAAAACCAGAGTGTTTGGCCTCAGTTTTCCGAGACCTGAAGCCTAGAAAGACCATTGATGAGAAGAGAAGACTCTGTGAGAAGTACAGGACTAGGAGCAGAAACAGATGTGAAGCTAGCGACGGTCGTACCTGCATGAGGTTATGTGCGCCGTCTTTCAGACTGTCAGCGGTGAAGGACGTGTAGAAAGAACGAACTTTCCTCTGATTGAGCCAGTCCACCAGCATATCAGTGCTGAGCTGCGGGAGACTGGACTTCTCATCCTCCTGGAAGCATATGAGAGAAAAAAACTGCCTTCACATCACAGGTTATGAAATAAATAAGTTATTTAATTGAGCAAGGAAGCACTAAATTGTTGGTTTATCTGAATAAGACGAATGTCACGTACCATGATAATATTCCCACAGATCATCAGGCTGATGTTTTTGGTGAAAGTCCCCACAAAGTCCACCAGAGCGGGACGAACGTTTGGAGGGCCGGTCAGAACGAGACACTGAGGCCTAAGAGAGCATTTATATGTGAGCGGCTGGTGTATCGTGAGCTGAAGCGGTCAGTTTGCTAATAATCTTTACCTGTAGTTTTTGATGTGGTCTTCCACACCATTCAGAGACATCGAGAAGGACAAAGCCATGTTGTAGAAACCCGCCTGATAAGATGTGCCCCAGTTTATCTCTGGACACATGATCAGACAAGATGAAAAACAGTTGTTGTTGTTTATTTTCTGAGATATATCATAAATTCAGAATTTTGGGTTCAGTAGCTCAACTGGTAAAGCATGATACTCACTAGGTTTTGTATAAGTAACGTAGCCTAGGAGGAAGAGGACAATAACAAAAGTGACGAGAGCGGCCCACCATGTGAACAGAAACATGAGGATAAATGACAAGCAAGCACCAAACAGAGACACCCATGGAGAAAAGTAACGATACTGTGGCCGCCAACCTGCAAGAAAAAAAACATTTTTTTTTTACATTTTAATGCACCCCAATTATTATTTTCTTCTTTTCTGTCCTTCTTTGGACATCATTAAGTGCATTCATTAATAACAAGGGGGGCATAAATTACAGTACAACCAAGGTGTCAAGTTTTTTGGAGTCTTTTCTTTTTAAACGCTGGCAGGGAAAGAGTTAACGACTTGGGGAGGATCTGAAAAAAGGAGTGGGACAAAATCCCTTCTGAGATGTGTCAAAACCTGGAACCCAACTACAAGAAATGTCTGACTAGGGCTGCACGATTACGACAACAATGTTATTCAAAATTGTTATTCCCTTGAAATTGTTGTATATAGATCAGTGAACTCGCCATATGATGTCATTGGAGAGTCTCAGAATGTAGATAAGGATTGTCCAATAAATAATTTTGTTGCTAGGCTTTTGAAAAAAGTCTCTAAAGGAGAGAGAATGTCACTAAAGCTAGTGACAAATCACTAAATTGGCAACATTGGCTCACTGCTTACAAAATAAGTTATTTACATTCCATTGGTCCTCTTTTTTTGCATGTGATAATAATGTATTTGTATGACATTATGGCCAAAAATTATGACCGCACAATTTGGCATGTTTCATTGCATTATTATCACAAATAAAACAACCGACTGTAAGCAACAGGATTCTCCCCACCGGGAGGACCCCCGTAGATGCCCGATCGCAGTCGTGCTCTCTTTCCTTCAAGATGGGTTGGAGCGAAGGCTGTCTCCCTCCACCCTCAAAGCGTATGTTGCCCCTATTGCCGCACATCATGATGCAGTAGCTGGTAACTCTGTGCGGAAACACGACTTGGTCATCAGGCTCCTCAGAGGGGCGAGGAGGTTAAATCCTCCACACCCTTATCTGGTACCCTCTTGGGATCTCCCCTCGTTCCTGACGGCCTTGAAGGGGGACCTCTTCGAGCCTCTGCAGTCAGTAAAGCTTAATTTTCTGTTATTGAAGACAATGCTCCTCGCGGCATTGGCCTCGGTCAAGAGGGTAGGGGACCTGCAGGCATTTTCATTCGATGATTCATGCCTAGAATTCGGACTGGGTAACTCTCACGTTGTCCTGAGACCCCGGCCTGGATATGTGTCAAAAGTTCCCACCACGCCCTTCAGGGATCAGGTGTTGAACTTGCAAGCGCTGCCCCGGAAGGAGGCAGACCCAGCCATTACTCTGCTCTGTCCCGTCCACGCCTTGCGCATTTATGTGGACCACACACAGAGCTTCAGGACCTCGGACCAGCTCTTTGTCTGCTTCGGAGAACAGCAGAAGAGGAAGGCTGTCTCCAAGCAAAGACTTGCCCACTGGATAGTGGAGGATATAGACTTGCCTATCAGGCCCGGTGCTTACCATGCCCCCTCGGTGTGAGAGCACACTCTACGAGAGGCATTGCTTCCTCTTGCGCATTGGCACGGGGCGCCTCGATTGCAGACATTTGTAGAGCTGCCGGCTGGGCGACACCTAATACATCTGCGTGATTTTCTAATCTTCGCGTAGAGCCGGTGTCCTCCCCTGTACTTGCCTCGGATGGCCAGTAACACTGGAACCTGCTCGGTGTCAATCACGCTCGTGAGTTTTGTTGCTTCTCAGTTCAGTTCCCCACGGCGAACCCTGTTGAAATTCCTCCCGCACCCTCGGCAGTCAGGCGTGGCGGAGCACCAGACGCCAGGTCCAGCACTCGTGTGTTTGCCCAAGGTCAGCCCTTGTGCAGGGCTAGGTGCCCGTGTGTAGTGATTCCCCTTCGGGTGATCCCACATGTGTATTCTTCCACGGTACGGCTCCCCTCACGTTAAGCCTGTCTCTTTCCCTGGCAGAGACCTTCTGCCATCTCTGCTGTGTAGTTATCTCACCCCAGGCTGGCTGAGTCTACCTCAGAGACTCCCATATGTATTACTGATGGAACGTCTCGGTTACTTGTGTAACCCTCGTTCCCTGAAGGAGGGAACAGAGATGTAATGTCCCGTCGCCATAGTTGCTGTACCACCGCTGTATGGCTGGGGAACATAGTCTCGGCTCCTCAGCGAAAAACTGATATGCGTTTGCTCGCGCTCTCCTTTTATACCCGCACTGTGGGGCGGGGTGCGCGTGGCGAAACACGCACGCCAACTGTCATTGACTTGTTTTGTTAACACTCGAAGGTGATTGGGCTCTCAGGCGAGATCCCATTAGTCATTCACACTTATGTTACGTCTCATTCCCTCCTTCAGGGAACGAGGGTTACACAAGTAACCGAGACGTTCCATCAATGGCTCCAACAACTCCAAGAAAGCCCACAATCCTCATAAAAGTTACTTGGTTTTGCAATATGATTTGGCGGTCAGATGGAAAGTCAATAAACTGCCATTTAGTGGCCAAAGTGATGTCCACCCTAGGAAATTTGACATTTTCGCCCTTAAATGTAAAAAAAAAAAAAAAATGTTTTAAGCATAATTGCACAGTTGCTTAGAGTCGGTTGTTTTATTTGTGATAATAATGCAATGAAAAATGCCAAATTGTACGGTCATAAGTTTTGGCCATGCTGTCATACAAAGAAATTATGAACACATGCAAAGAAGACCAATTAAATATGAATAACTTATGTTGTAGTCAATGTGCCAATGTTGCCAATTTAGTGATTTGTCACCAGATTTAGTGAATTCCTAACCCTTTTAGAGACTTTTTCCAAAAGCCTAACAACAAAATAAATTTCTTGGACAAACCTTATCTACATTCTGAGACTCTCCCATGACATCATAAAGGCGAGTTCACTGATCTAAACAAATATAAATATACTGTAGATCAGTGAACTCACTTTTATGAGGTCATAGAAACATTAAGTGACCACGTTTAGCTTCTTTTAATTGCAGGCACTTGGCAACACACTGGTCACTGTTTTTTGTTGTTGTTTTTTTCCCCTTTGTATTTTGATAGCTTAAGTTAAAATGATGGTTTAAATTAAAATGTGGGGTCATAACAAATGGCCAATGTTGTGTTTGGTGAGGTTAGTGCCGCAATATGCAAAACCCTGCTTATAGTGTCATCACCGATGCATAACGGCATTTTTCCAATTTTCCAGCCAAAAAATTAAATGCAATTACTACTTACATTTAATTTACTTTCATTTCATTTCTGCATTGACTTGTTGAGTGGAAGAGGTTAGTACATTTCTTTGTCAGTTACAAAAACAATATTAGATTTTTTGATCTTGACTATCAAGTTCGTATCGTTTTATAAACTCCATATCATCATGTAACTCCAATATGTCATAACATTGTTGGAAAGTGTTTGTCTCCTCCTCTTTGCTGCCATCTTGTTACTCCTAACTAGGTTTTGAGACCTCAAATAATTTAGGAGCTAAAACCTAGTCTTAACCTTTATAAATCACTTGTAATTATTAAGTCTTCAATCTTAAGATATATTTAATTAACATTAGTGCAAAGTGCTGATGATGATGATGATGATGATGATGATGATGATGATAAAAATCAGATTCTCACCAGGTGATTTGGTGATTGTGGCATGGAAGGTGCTGAAGTTGATGAGGCCGTAAGAGCAGAGGAAGAAGTTGGAGATCAGAGGAGCGATTGTGTTCAGGTCACCTGAAACATCAACATGACACCAAATGTTACAGCGTTCACAGAGAGAAACATCTCTGATCAACTGATCTGGAGGAGATCCAGGACTCACCGATGAGGATGAAAGCCATAGCAATGCAAAACATGAGCACATAGCCTCGTAGAGGCTCATTGTTTTTCCCGTAACCTTTCCCAAAGAAGCCAATTAAGGGGTAGATGTTATCCTTACACAAACACTGTAAAAAAAAACAATAGTTATAGCATATGTTATCTTTCACTGCTTGTTGGATAAACAAAAATAGAATTTAATAATGGCTGAAATGTCTATACCTGGAAAATTTTGGGAGCAGACACCAAGAAACCTAGGGCTGATGACAAGGTGGCGGCAAAAACACCAATGGTGATCAGAATGCCCCATCCTGAAACAGTGGTAAGAATCTGAAGAAAGAAAAATTAGAAGCCATCCTTCTACTCATCCATCCATTATATCCATACAGTTTTATTGTTTTTACAGTTTTTGACATTTCGCCACCCTTGGAATTATAAGGTGATTTTTTTTCTTAAACCTTGTTGTATTTCTTAATAAAAAAATTCCATCACATAATGTAAATACGTTTTCACAGAATAATAATATTTGAATAACTCTATTTTTGCAAAAAGTTCAGATACAACCTTATAATTCCAAGGTGATGATTTGACTAGTCATGATTTCTAAATGCACTGAAGTAAATGTAAAATATTTTAAATTCATCAGCGTTCGCAAAACGTGGACTCCAGCACAAAGAAAAATATGAATATTTTTCACTTGTGTCTGTGCTATCACAAAAGAAGCATTGTGTAAAATTTAACTTTATGACACAAATGTTAAAACAACTGACAGGAAGATATCCAAAGATGCAGTCTACTTAATTATGATGAGACAAAGCAGAATATTAGGAACAGGATTATTATTGGTAACTAAAATTAAAACTGTAAAAAAAAGATGCAACTTGAAATTAAATTAACTAACTAAAACAAGTAAATACAAATCTAATTTTCTATTAGTTTAACTTGTAATAAAATAACTAAAGCTTAAATAAAAATGATAAAAATTTACAAAATGAAAATACTGTGTAGACATTAAATGACAAAGCACAGCAAGTTTACTAAAACTGTAACTAAAATCAAAATACTAACTCATTCAAAGTCCTAATACTAACTATAAAATATCAGTGATACTAAATAGCATATTGTGAATTAATTGAACATACGTGGTTGCATGGCTTTCCTGAAAGAACATTACTTGCAAATAATTAATTTACATTCCAATTTCCTTAATGAATGGAACCAAGTGTGAATTTGATTCATCGACAGGGCCTCACCCGGAGGTTGTTTGCCAGTCCATGTCTACATGTGCGGTTCTGTTCACAGTGGTCAAAATCCCAGCCTAATTTACAGCCCAGGCCGGTGCAGTGAGTTGTGAAGTTCTTCAGGGCTAAACTATCGTTCCGATTGCCAGAAGCATCTCTTACAACAGTTGCAGCTGAGAGACAAGAGACGAAATTGCTTTAGATACTCTTTCACCTAATAAGATGCATACATGAAGCCTTTGTGATGCAATACAGTGCAACATAATGTCTAATCTCACCACATGTGATTGAGATCAATAAATAGCTCAAGGTGGTCCAGAGTATCGCCAACAAGGTCCCTTTAGGAATCCCACCAGTTGGATCCTGGAATAACGCACGTAATTCAGTTTTAAAATCGTTTTGGCTTTCATTCTTTACACGCTCCATCCGAAAAAAGTTAATTACCTTGAGATCTCCACATATATTGACACCAGACAGAATTCCAGTGGCAGCCGGGAAGAAGATGGCAAACAACCTGAAGAAATATCCATTTGGGCCTCGGAAGGAAGGCAACAGATTATCCACGAAAATCTCAGCTGGAAGAAGAAAACTTTGGTCAGGTGCTTTTTTTCCTCCACAGCATTTTGTTGGAAATACCATAATCTGTGTAACTCAAAATCAACAAGACCATTTGGTAGACCATCAATGTCAAGGTGCAAGTGCATGATTTGAAGATTATTTACTGTACTGTGCATGAATCACGTGTGTTATATAGGTGTACTGAGCTGTTCCTATCTGAAAAATCAACAAAGCAACTTCGAAACTAAGTTGCTAGATGCACTTGAAGGCTGCAGTAGGTCAGGATCCTACACTCACATCGGTAGCCGAAAAATCCCACAGACTCCTTTTCTTGGTTGGAGGGAATGACCGTCCCCACAAAGTAATTAATTAAAGACAGCATGATGGCAATGAAGAAAAGGATCTGAGCCTGTGGTGGGGATGAAAATCAAGAAGATTAACCGTGTTACAATTAAGAAATTAGCGAAAGCAGCAATAGATGACCGTACCTTCGCCTCCCAAGCCATGCCAGCAAATGTGATGCAGAGGAGGAGGACGACAGTAATTGCCCCAACGATCCTCACGTCATTGACATCGTCCACCATCTGAGAATTAAATTCCTGAGAAGAGAGAAAACGATTGTGGGTGAGATTTAAACAGCCGTGTTGTCTGTTATCTCAACCTTTTTTATGTAACTTACGTATTTTCTATATTTACTTAATTTTTTTCCACATTTAATGTCTGTCTTTCATTTCTGGGAAAATAGACCAAAAGTATTGGTGCCCCTATTGGAACATGTTGATGAGGAAAAAAATAAATCTCATTACTTTTCTCTCACAAATGCTTTTGCATTAAAAAGTGAACTTTGAATTAACCAAGACAAATTTAACAAACATGTTAGACAGAGACGACTCGTTCATCATCTCTCTCATCACGTTGCCAAATGTTGTAAGTTCTTGAATTGAATTTGTGATTTAAGAACTCTCCCTCTCTCTCTCTAAAAGCTGCTCTCTGAGTTTCCCACAAGCCCAACACTGTGTGCATGTCTCACTTTGAGAAGATCTTTGACGGTCTCGGCGAACCCCACTGTGTGGAGCGCACAAGCAATAGCGTTGGCAAACGCAAAGAGCAAACCGATGGGCGCTCCGAGCTCCGGACCCAGACTCCGAGAGATCATGAAATATGTGCCACCTGGAGGAAAGACCACAGATGAACTGCCCTGTGGAGTCTTCACTTGACAAATTGTCTTGCTTGTTAAAATAATACACTATAAAAATAATGAAAAATAAATTGCATTTATTGGGCAAGTTTACTTCCAGGTTCTTATATTGTTTTAAGGATGTTATTATATTTTACTGAAACATGTGATTTTCAGATTAAAACCAACATGAAATCAAATAGGTGAAGTGACGTGACATGTGGCCAGGTATGTGCCCCATACTCAGACTCTATACTTGGCATTTAACTCATCCAAGTGCACACACATACCCGGGGCAGTGGTGGCCCAATATTCACTTAAAACATGTTGTGGAGAACAACTGATTTCACTCACCAGAGGATACCTTCCCGTTGGTGGAGATCGCAGACACTGACGTCGCCGTGATCGTTGTGATGACGATAGACATGAAGATAATGACGTAGGTCAGAACTGAATGTAAGAAGAAATGTGTCAAATGACTTCAGAAAAGATACTTGAACTGAATTAAACCAGATAGAGGACTGCCTCACTGAGTCCAGCTTGAGACGTGATCCACGGCAGCCGCAGGTACATAATGACTCCCCAGATGTTCAACATACAGCGAATCTGAAATGAAGTTACAGTAAAACATCAGTGGTATATGAATGTCTTTCCGTATTATTCCTCAACTGAAATAAAAACAAGCCAGGATCATGTTTCACTCCAAACTTAAAAGAGCGCAATAAGACATTTTGCATAAAGGAACTGATACCCCTTTTTTATTGCATTGTTTGCAATTATTTTCATAAAAACTAAGCCAGGGATTCAAACCTATGTGTAGCTGAAATGATAATAGACCGGAGATAATGCTTCAGTGGTAATTGTATGTGAAAGAATAAGCATTAAACACACAATTTAGTCATTGATAATATGATACAATGATTTACTTTAAATATTTGTGTAATAAATCACCATTATGACAGATAGACATTTATTTTGGAGTGCTACTGCTACATAATACTGATATGTATAATGTCATCCAATAATGGCATTACCATAACTCAAATGAAACAAAAGCTCATTGGAACTGATATAATCATTAATGTGAACGATGTTTCCTTTCAAAAGGCGATTTATACCGTTGAGTGAGGAATTTCATCCCTGTTAAGAATTCATTTATTTATATATCTTCATATATTTTAGTTTTATTTTGCAGTATGTGTTACAATACTGATGACTAATGTGTAAAACAAAGAATTATGATGTATTTAAAAGTCACATTTATGGTAGTTATTAATTGTGCTAAATGTATTTTTAAAATGTGTCATTTTGTGTATAACAATAGTAAGAATCTAATGAGAACAATCTTTGAGGAACAAGATAAAATATTAATATGCGTTATGATAATGACAATTTGTTGGGATATGTACATGTAATTATGGCATGTCAATAATGTTTGTAGTTAATTATTTCTTTACTTTATTTGTTTAATTTACTTTATTATTTGTCTCAGTTGATTAACAAGTTTAGAAGTATAATAAGAACATGGAACAGCAGCTCAGATCATCTTGACGAGAAATATTTGGCTTTTCTGAGAAGGACATCTGGCAGATTTCTTGGAAAATCTGAGCATGGTCTTAAGCATTACATAGCTCAACATTTAACATCTCGGAGAAACTAGGTATGTTAATATGATCACATTTATGATTGTTGCTTTCTCACCATGACTCCCAGAACCCATCCAAAGCGAACGAGCTTGACTTTGGGCCGTTCATCTTCCTCTGGTGGTGGAGGAAGATCCTCAGGTTCTGGCTGTTGACAGCAACATCCAGAGAATCAACATCAAAATCAATCATGTCGCCATATGAACAATAATCTTTGTGTATGATTTTCAGTTAGACTCACTTGAGCTTGTATGTATTAAGAAGCTTGCTTAGACATGCATTTTCTTTCAAATTACCACTTTTTTACTTACAGGATTGCGCAGAACATCCAGTGACGGTCTGGTTTGTTTTATATGTCCTTTCCATGTGTCTTTGGCATAAAAGTCATATTTCGGCACGGGATCGAGTGGATTGAAGAATGACATTTTTCTTATGTCCTTCTCCTTCCCATAATCAACTTCCCCAGCATCCACAGTAACTCCTTGAGGTGGGACATTGTTGTCCGGACGGCGCAGACCCGGGATTAGGTTTCTGATGCGCTCAATAAATTTGCCCATCGCGTACTTTCTAGGACTTTAGACTTTAAGATGTCAACCGCTGCTGTTTTAATCCTTATGGTGAATGATCGAACACATCCAAGGAAATCACAGCTCCAAGCCGAGTCGAGATGAACAGACCCTCTGCTATCAGAAAAGATGCGTTTTCTTTTATACCTTAATTGAGCATACTTAAACACACCCATTATTAGACGTACACAAACACTGTTGCAGAACCATGACTGGCAGTTCTTTGTATTGTGTTCTCTTGCTATTTGAAGTCTTCTTCAGAAATATCAACAGACTGGTTTCCCAACACGTCACATCTGTCAAATAGAGAGTTTGTCTACCTACAGTTTGGACGTGTGAACTTCGGATATCCTTCATCCAAAGTGAGCAATGAGCATCATAAATAAAACAATTACAGATTATTATTATTATTGATCTAAAAGACTTGCATGACTGCCAGACTGACTTGTTTAGCTCGGCCTGGAAACTTGCCATGAACCTGTGATTTTACATGAACTGTTTCACCGAAACAAAAATGACATTAAATGGAGAGATTTGCTCAAATATTGCTCATCAACTTTATCTCAAATGTTTCTTCTGAAATAAAGAAAGGCCAAACTAAGATAATGGTTGTCATCCGGTAAGTGTTAAGAGCTATAAAATGAATGTGTAGAGCAGCTCATATCATTTGATGAGAAATGTTTGAGTTCATATTGAGGCTTTTGATGACACATAAGATTACTGGGGTCTTTTTCTCAGGAGAAACTTCTGAGAAGCAGGAAACTACAAATAAAAAGACTCAATGTACCATTATATATCACTGCTGTCTAAGAAAAACAGCTGCAATATTAAAGAGAAATTGTTTCCAAATTGCTTCACATGGACTCCCTCAATTGATTAATTAAATCCTTACTCCACTGGTTATTTAATAACTATATGTGCATACTTTTTAAATTTAGCAGATTATATATGTTTGAACTGTTGGATCTTGGCATTTTCTTTCCTCCTAAAAGACTGAAGGGAGTTTTCCCACTGCTCACTAATACTTTATAAAATACACTAAATTTAAAATATAAAAAATAATTCAATTGAAACTCTGCAGCTATAAAAACAAAGGTCATCATGGAAACACATAAACCGTAATAGCGAGATAATGAACATCATGAAAATGTAATGTAATGTATGGAATGACTTGTTATTTTCATTTAAGGCGATGATTTGAACCAGCAGTACCAGCATTCGTGCATCATCTGGTATCTGCTACTTTCGTTTAGTATCCCATTCATTTGTTGTGAGTAGTAACATGAAATGTTTTGTTGACGTGGGTTTTCTTTGAGAATGTAAACCTGCTTCATCACGATTGTTCCAAGTATCTATACAGCAGTGTTTGGTAAACACACCCACATCCTCATCCAACCAATCAGATCATGGCATGCAGGTGGTGTTTACTGGAACCATCAGGAGTTTCATGAGGGCAAAATATAGATGGCCAAAGGATATGTAATTTATAGAGTGGACATGAGCCAAACAGTTCCATTCCTAGAATTTAGATTTCAAAGAACAACTTGAGTCAACAATCAGAATGGGCCGAAAGAACACAATAAACTGTTTCCACAGTTTATACAAGTTTCAAGGAACCGTGTGCCATAAAAAGTTCATAAAAGGTTATTGTTATGAACAGTAAAAGTTCCTACTGTGACTTGTGTTATTTTATTGTATGTCTTTGTCATTTATTGGAACACAGCCCATTTGGGTGGGCTTGTCAACTTAGTGCACTCAGGACTCTTGTGTAAGTGACCTTGGTTGTCAAAGCATCATCTCTGTTAACAAGTACAAAGAAAAGTACAGGCAAGGAAATTGGGAGCACCCCCCCCCCCCCCACACACACACACACACACACCACACACCACTGTACAGAACATTTTCAGAAATGGGGGGAAAACTTTCGAGATAAAACACTGGTGTTTAATAGCTCATTTGTTAACACCGCTTGCAAGCAGCTGTGTTAATGCACAGTCAATGCTTATCTTATTTTCCTTCTTAATGCTGCAAATAGATTATAATTCTCAGGTTGATACATTATAATTTTTTTCTTAATTTTATGATAATTTAAATGTTACGTGAATAAATGCATTGCGTTCACTTCAGTCAGATGTCTATTTGTGTTTGATTTGTTGTATTTTTCAATAGAGTGTTCTTTCTAAATTGGACCCCAAACAGAAACAATGTGACTGTACTAAATAAGAATCAGCTTTCTGAAAAGCACATGTCAAACAGAGGAAAAGGCTCACTGACATCAGCCTGCTGGGTAACTGATATTATGTAGCAGCTCTGAACTTTTAGGAAGGGCAAACCCTGATGAAAACATGTTTCATAAAGTTGTATTCTTAAGTTGTTAATTTTCGTTTTATATTATCACCATGTGTAATTAACAGAGCTGGGTAGTAACTGATTACATTACTGGATTATAATCAGATTCCAAAAATTAACTACTTGTAATTAGAGTAATTTACATTTTAAAACTCTCATAATCAGACTACAGTTACTTTTTTATGGATTACATGATTACCCTGCACAGTATTCACACAATAGCAAATATATTATTCATAATTCATTGATTCTCCCTAATTTATTTTTCATCAATTTTCCTTTCTAAAACAGCATACCGATTTTATACACTCAGAAAGTCCAGTTTTGTGGACATTCACACACAGACTAGTCATTAGTCAGGTGGCGACAGCATTTGACCACTGGATTTACAACAATTATGTCAAGTTTAAGAAGTGTTTCAACATTGCATCAACTACTGATGAGCACATTCATTTTATTTGAATTATCACTAAGTAGGTTATTTAGCCATGTATTATTATTGAAGGCTTTTGTCCTTCAAACTCATTCAAATGCCCAAATTCTCACTATTTTAGACATTCTCAAACGTTCTGTCATCTGAACCTCTTTCACCTGATATATTTACTCTAAAGATGTGGTCAATCAGCAATCATGTTAAAGACAATATCTCCCTGTGCATTGAACTTTGAGCATCATAACTTTGCAAATGATGTTTATGCTCAAACAGCTTCATTACACACTAACTAAAGTTAAAAAAGTGAAATCATAATCAATGACCGCTTTAAGTACCCCTGAGATTTTAAAATAAATATTTAATATTTAAGTATCACATTTGCATGTTCACGGTTCTCTAACATTACTTAATCGTCATATGGCGTGCAGGTAAACGTAAGATATTTCTTCTTTTTGGTAAGTTAATTATTTAGTAAGTGCATATTTATTGACGTGAATAAAACTAATTTTCTGTACAGTAACTTTTTTTTACATAGATGCTTTCTCTTGAACAATAATCTGCCAAGTGTCTGCCAAAAGTGACCAAACTTAAGTCTGTATTCTAAAACATTCAGGAATTTCAGTCAATGTTTTTATCCTTTATTGATTTCCCCTTTATTTTGATTGTTGTTTTAAAGTCATTTATTTTAATTTACATTTTTATGATTTAATTACATGTTTTCCTTTCATTAAACTCACAAACCCCCTGCAGTTCTATTACAACCCCCAGTTTGGGAAACCTTGATGTAATATAATGTTTAATGCACTTCATGTTGTTAATTACAATGAAAGGAATATATTTTCTCACTCTTTGTATTTTTACATCATTATGGTACAAGATTATCCTGTTTAAATCAATGTGATAAACGAGTTAGGTCAAAAGTAATCTAAAAGTAATCAGATTACATTACCTAAAATGTGTAATGTAATGGATTACGTTACTAACTACAATTTTTGTCATGTAATTTAGAATCAGCAACAGATTAAAATTAGTAAGTAATCTACCCAGCTCTGGTAAATAATAACATCATTATCACAAAATAATAATAATAAACTCTAAACTCTAATAGCTGTAACTGTACTGATCTGAACCCAAAACAGCAGGCTATGATCTCTCTGTAAAGGCTGCAGGTCTATCGAAATGAGATCTACCGACCCAGAACCTATAATTAGCATGTTGTTGACTTCAGGGAAATTCAGCACACAGGAGCGCCGACAAGAGTGAGTGCTGTAAACGGATTGACAATAAGAAGAAGTATTGCTGAAACAAGAATAAAACCCAGACGAGAACACCAAAACACCTGACGGACGCTTTTCTTATGGCATTTACCAGAACATATCTGCCCATGGAATGGGAGGAACGCTGGAGAAGAGAGAAAGAGCGCAGGAAAAGGATGATAGAAGAAGGAGGAGAGAAGTTTGAGGAGGAGAACAGGAAGCTAAAATGGATTGTGTCCTACAACGACAGCAGAATAGGAATGAAAAAGGAGGCGGATAAGGAGAATGAGGGTGATAATGTGGAAGAAGATGAACTGCAAAGGTACCATAGACAAAGTTACCCAAGTGAGATCTTCCAGACTCTGGAGGAGATGAAGATGGAGAACGTCCTCACAGACCTGATCCTGAGCACCGAGGATGGGCTGAGCCTCCACGTTCACTCACTTGTCATGGCTGCGGTGAGCTCCATCATCCAGCAAAAGCTCCAGGAGAGGCATGGAGACGAGAAGCAGATCTCGCTGAGATTGGATCCTGAGGTTAATGATTCTGCTTTGGCTGCAGTGGTGCAGTTTGCCTACACTGGAGCCATCACCAGTCTGAGCAAAGACAACATGATGCAGATTCAGACTGCAGCTGTTAGTCTGGGAGCTCCAAGAGTCCTGGAGATTATCAAAGTGGAGGAAGATGGAGGTAACAAGGAAGAAAAGCTGAGAAAGATCTCAGCGGAAGAGCAAATGAAGATCAGTCTGCAGTCCATACAGGACTTATGGGCCAAAAGAGTGGGGTGTGATGTAGAACTGGTTGTAGAAGGAGCTGTTTTCCACGGTAAGGCACCTAGAGACACTGTAACATGCAAAACATGACTAGATAACCATTTCAACAAGAAAGAGTGATGATTGCCCATGAAAAAGTCAACACAATGCTAATGTTTTGGTGGTTGCCAGTTGCCATGCGGTTGCTCTTCATTTAATGAAATCCATTATTCCGATCTGAATTTTCTGAACATTTGAAATTTGAATAGATGAAAATGACAACTGCCCCGCCTCCTCCTCCATTTTGTCAGCTGCTCAGCTTGGCTTTTAACAAGCTGTAGAAAACAATAGTTAAAACGTGAAAAACAGAGGTAGAGAAAACATGACAGTTATGTCAGTGACTTCACAAAGCTTTTAATTATATTCCATTGCCTCCATTATTTGAAATTTGAATGCTTTTAATATGTTTTTATATACAATTTTGTCCCTCCATTTTTGTCAGCTGCAAGGCTTGACTTTTATCAAGCATTAGAAAAAGATATCACTAGTTAAATAAAAGAGAAGACCAGAGGTTGAGAGAAAAAAATGACAGTCGTTTCAGTGACTTCACAAATGTTTTAATTACACTCCATCCATTATTCAAATCGGAACATTTCGAACATTTAAAATCTTGATTTGAACATGAGTTCAAATTCAAACCATTTTTCCCTCCATTTTGTCAACTGCTGAGCTTGACTTTAGAACAAGACAACAATAGTTTAAAAGTGAACAACAGGTAGAGAAAAAAGTTTTGTCAGTTTGGTCAGTGACAGTTTTGAAAACGTGAACAGGAAAATAAAATTATGACCACTTATTTTGCTCCATTTTGTCAGCTGCTGTGGGAAATAAAATTGTGAATTTTTCCCCCAAAAAAGTGAAAAACAGAGGTAGAGAAAAATGTTATGTCAGTGACAAAAACCTTTTAATTTCATTCCATGCATTATTTAAATTTGAATGTTCTGAAGATATGAAAACTTAATTTGAGCAGAAGAAAATGACAACACGACAATGTTGTGTCAACAGCATGGCTTTATTGAGTTTCATAGAGCTGCAGAAAAAGACAACAGAAGTTTAAAAGTGAAGGACAGACATTTATGTCAGTGACTTTACAAAACTTTTGATTTCATTCCAGTCATGCATTACATAAATTTACATGTTTAATTTTTTTTTATTTGAACAAGAGAAGAAAATGGCAAACATTTTCCCTCCATTTTGTAAACTGCTAACCTCAAGCTGTAGAAGAAGACAACTATAGTAAGTAAATCAATTAAAAGTTTCAATTTTGTTCTCAAACAATGCTTACTCAATTCTTTGCCTCATGAAGCTCACCGGGTGCTCCTGGCAGCCAGCAGCGACTACTTCAGAGGCATGTTTACCAGCGGCATGAGGGAAAGCCAGCAGGAGTCTGTGTCTCTACTGTTAATCGGAGCCGCTGAGCTCGAGGCCCTCCTGCACTGCGCCTACAGCGGCGCTCTGGTGCTCGGATGGGGCAGCGTGTTCGAACTTGCCTGTACCTCACTCCAGTTTCAGTTTCAGCCAGCTATCTCGCTCTGCATTCAGTTCTTGGAGCAAGAAATGGACGTCCATAACTGCCTGGACGTGGCGTCTTTCGCAGAGGCCTACGGGATGGCTGACTTGATGGAGCTAGCTGAGGATTTTATTCTCAGGCACTTCCAAGAAATATCTGCCACCCCAAAGTTTCAGGACCTCCCGGCCGAGAAGCTTCTGCAGTTCCTCCAATGCGATGCGCTGTCCACTCCATCAGAGCTGGCTGTTTTCCGAGCAGTCGTCACTTGGGTGGAAGCGGATCCCACCGAACGGCTCCCGCAGGCCGAGGAGCTCATGCGAGCGGTGCGATTTCCATTCATGACCTTCCGAGAATTTCGAGAGGTTCGCGCCGTGAACCTGAGCATGGAATGCAGTGGAGATGTCGAGGTTGAACTCTACAAATCAGCGCTGAAGGAGTTTGGATTTGGCATCTCTGACTGTGTGGCAAGGAAACGTGTGCGTCACCCCAAAGACGCCCTGGTTTTGGTTGGAGGTGATGAGCTGAATCCAGACATGGGTCATCGGATTCCCAGCAAGCAGCTCTGGTTTGCTAACTCTCTGAGAAGCGGAACAGGCCTCGTGAAGGATATTGAGTGGAGATTGCTGGGAGAAATGCCAGATCAGGCCAGATTTAGACACGGCATTGGGGTCCTCGATGGTCAACTATATGTAGCTGGAGGCTGCCACTTCTACGCAAAGACTGACACCATGAAATCTGTTTACAGGTAAAGTAATGGCCAAGAAATCGAAAGTGTACTCTTGTGGCGTGTTGTCCATGTCTATTGACATGAGCTCTTATAAATTAGTTACATAAGTTAGTGAGCGGCAAATCATGGTTTTGCCAGGCTGAAATTTAAAATACTGGCAATCAATCAATCAATAAATCTGGAAGGTAACTTTTCTTCTGAAAAAAAATATATTTTATCGAGATCCACATGCAATATTCATACATTGTTTATGATGTGTACTATCTATTCATGACTGAAAAGAAAATCGAATTTGTCAGTGTGGTTTTAGTATCATATTTTAGTTTTAAATATTATTTTTAATGATTTTCTTTTTTATCATTTTAATTTTAATTTTATAAAACGTTTTAGTAAACTTTTTTTTTTTACATTTGTGTTAGTTATGCGTTATAAGTATATATATATACATATATACATGTATGTCTATATGATTATTTATTTTTTCAGTTATAGATTTTATTATTATTATTATAAAATGTATTTAGTTAATGTTTATTTTATGTCATATTATGCTTACATATAATATATTTAGCTAAAAAAAATGAATGCGTTCAAAGTTAGAAAACAAATATGAAAAAATAACATTTGTAGCTTTAAAGTTTCATCCATAATTAATTTAGAATTTAGTGTTTGATAACTTTATTCAATTCTATTCGATACATGTTCAAATCAATAGCTTTTAAATTATACTGTAAAGTTAATATAGTCAACATTACATATAGTCAATGATTAAAATATTAGACATTGGTAGTTCTGGTATCAGTGATACTTGCCTTCAGTCATAAAAAAATATGACATTAAACAATTATATAAAATATACTGCCTTTATGTTGTTTCTACATTAATTTGAAGATTGAATGTGAAATTATTGCAATATAAAAGTATATAAATTTTAATTGCGATTCATCACGATTCATTACTTTTTTTGTCAGCCTGTATTTGTAACATTTTATTTTCACCTGTTTTCACTGGTTCTTTTTCTCTAACAACACCTGCACATCTACATCAACAGGTACGACCCTGAGCGAGAGCGCTGGAAAAGGCTGGCAGATCTTCATGAACTGAGGAGTAACTTTACGCTGGTGGTGAGTGGAGACGGTCTGTATGCTGTCGGAGGAGACAAAGACATCAACACAAATCTTGACAGTGTGGAAAAATACTCACCACAAACAGATTCCTGGAGGTAAGAGAAAGTAAATCAGGATAAAGTAGCAAGCTAATCATTTCCAAAAAGATTCCTTTGTAATAATTAACTGCCTTCTTGTTTATTGTGAAAATGTCAAAGCAATGCAACGAATGAATGAACTGACTGACACCTAGTGGCTCTTAGAAGCACAACAACATACCTTTAAATAAATGATGCTCTTTTAGTAATCTGACTGGTCTGTCTGGAGATAAAATATTGGTCTTTCACCTTCGTCTCATTAGTTTCTCCTAAAATATTGGGGAGAAATAAAACATAGACACAAACAGAGCTATTAAATATGGACTTTTCTGTCCTATGGATCAGCTTCTGCCATCCTTTGGATCAAGCCTTGAGCGGCTATGCTGCCACCGTCTGGGGAGGCGAGATCTTCATCTCAGGAGGCTTCAACTGCAAGTACGAATGCCTGGTGTCCATGTTCCTCTACCACCCAGAGAGAGGAACCACGTACCTCACTGAGATGACCTACGACCGGGCCCAGCACTGCATGGAGAGCCTGAAAAACCGCTTCTACGTAGCTGGCGGAGTGTGCAACCTCCGAAAGTACTACACCGACCAACTGGTCTGCGAGATGTACAACCCTGTTTGCGACACCTGGACAGTGTTCATTCCTCTCCCCATTCCCCACGTCGGTGCGGCCTCTGCTGTCCTGGAGGAGAAGCTGTATATTCTAGGTGGTTATTGCCAGGAGGACTACAGCGAGGCCAGACTCACTCATCGCTATGACCCTGTTACTCAGAGATGGGAGAGCATGGGAAAGATGCCCGGTCCCGTCACAGATATACGTGCATGCCTCCTTCATCTGCCTGATCACATCAGAAAATGACAACAAGATGAGTACATGTTTGTCAGCTTTATTTGTACAACTTAAAAAAAAACTCATAAGTACCTGCTTTGGAATTCTGTATAAGCAGCAAGTCTGGATGTCATAAATAACGCTCCTTGGTATGCCATTTTAATTAGAACTATGTCATTGCTACATTTTGGTGTGTTTATATTTATAGTTGACATTTCGTTTGTCAGCTGTCTTGCTTTATGTTTTTGTTTTTTCACACAGCTTGTACTAGTTAGTTGTGGTCATATCTTATGATTCTCTGATATTAGACATAAACTATTCAAATATAAAAATGTATTCAACTGTAAAATACTGGGATATTTTAGAGTATTTCATGGTTGACAATATTTTTACGTCTACAGGCATATATTCCATGAAGGGGTGGTGGACTGTTTTTTTTTTTTTCTAGGCTTGATTGTGTTTATGGGGTGCACAAAAAACACATTATTTTTCACATAATTTACCTTTATTCTACACCGCTCTGTCCCTTCTCAGATAAACACCCCGATTATTTAAAATCCCTCTGAAATACATGATGGGCTCTGATTGGTTAGCCGGTCAAGTGTGTTGTGATTGGCTAAACCAAAAGCTAGTGGCTCCGGTTGTATTGTAAACTATGGCGTCGTCTATATTGCTTATCAATGTGAGCCCGATTGAGACGCAGAAGATATTAGTGAAGAGGATCGTGCAGAACCTGTTCAAGCACGGCTCTTAATGGTATGATTGTTTGTTGTTGTCTCATACTTTTAGATACGCTGTTATTTGTAAATGCTACTATGTTAGCTTTTAATATAGGGTTTTATCCTGATTAAAGCTTTAATACAGCACAGCAACCACACACATGTCCATGTCTAACGCTTCTCATAGCTGTGTGAAAATAAGTGTATTCACTGAGCTGAAGATCTGAATGAGAGAGAGAGAGAGAGAGAGAGAAACAGATCGTGTGCACAGCAGGGGACGCAAGGATCATGATTAAAAACCGCTGCTTTAGAGCATTGATTTTGAAACTGGTGAATCCATTCGAATGATTAGAAGACAGAATTGCGATTCATATATGAATAGATTTTTGCGTGCACCCCTCTTCCTCTTCTCTAAAGCAGCACAGCATGGCCCCGCCCCCTTCGTCACGTGTTCCCGGGGACGGGGTTTATATGGGTTTGTGACGTAACAAACCTGGGAAGTAGCTCCTTGTAGTCCTTATGAGCCATTTTTGTAGGCATTAAACTGCCAGAATTTTAAAAGACGATATATCTGTTTGCATTGACCTTTCAACTTTGTATCTTTGCAGATATTGTTTATGCTCAAACACCAACATTATACACTAACTAACATTAAAAAAGTGAAATCGCAACCAACTTTAATATGTATTGGATGTATTATTATTTTTTTCAAGAATCAAATAGTGGTGCCCTGTCAAGATGATAACGGCGCCATTTTGAATGTGTTTAACAAACTGCACAGCCTGCGGTCCTGAACCAGTATTATTATATTCACAGATACATCCTTGTCTGACACGGGGGTTTTCCATGTGTTGTGCCGAATTCTGACCCCCGCCAGATTATTACCCTGCTAGTATTTGTAGGTTTAGGGTTAGGTGTGAGGGAGGGGTTAGGATTAGGCAATCAGGTAGCAATTTCAACGAGGAGGGTAATATTTTGGCAGGGAGTCGAAAATGGGCACAACACAGGCTCTCGTGAATTTCTTTCGCAATATTTCATCATTGTGTGTGTAGCAAAGTCAATGATCAGGGAGGAAGAGGACGTGGTCAGCTTGACTGCTGCTGGCGTTTATTTAGCTTTTTGTACACAAACAGAAAGTCGCTCTACCAGTGCTCAATATAACACAGTGCATAAGCAACATAAACTTGGGCCCTCCAGAGCAAAACTTGTCTCCCCAGTCAGCAGTCTGTCCCTCTCTACCAGCTTCTCCTTTCCCGGTCCCTTTATGCGGTCTCTCCACGCCACTTACTGGAACAAGACAGAGGTGTTTGTCATTTGCACTTGACCCACTTACTCACCGCTCGCCTCCCAACTCTCTCTCCCACTGCAGACCTTGCTGAACCACGCTCCCCTCGCCACAATGTGTTTCCATGTTTTTGAACTAGCTACAGCCGCTTCGCTAATGAATCACTTGACTCAGTTTAATAATGAATTAGTCGGGTTTGAATTGACTCATGATTCAGTCTGAATCATTCGAACGGTTCACACACTATCGTTTGAGTGGTAACAAGATACCAAACACAGATAACAAAAACTAGATAAAGTGAAAATGTACAATCTGTTGATTTGATCCGCACTCTCCAAATGTCATCATAATGAAGAACATCTTTACTATTGATCAACATCTGACGCTTTTAATTACAACTGAAGGTAAGAGATTTTTCAGTATGAAAATACTACATGGAAAAAAGTAAACGTGTCACAAAGTAACAGGACATTACCATACTTTATGTATTTTGAATACTATGATGCAATTACATTTGTAATTACCATTGTAGCATACTATCATTACTGTTAGCAAAGTACTGCCACAACAAATTGCCTTTTTCTAAGGTAATTATCTAAGTTACTTCTGTCAAGCAAATACTTTTTTGGTTGTGATTTGTAACTCAACACAACAGAACTATAAATATAAAAATGTTGCTCTCAAAGTCCCCAGGACTGAATGCTGGTACTGTTTTTAATAGACCTACAGCTTTTCCTTACCAAATAAGGGTGCCCTCGATTTTAGTTGACAGCCCTGTGCACCAGTATTTTAACTTTGTTTACTTCTGTTCATGGTTATGTCTGATTATAGATGCTGTGAGTATGTTTTAATCTTTATATAAAACAGAATAATAACGGAGTCTATGAACTGCAATTGACTTGAATGGAAACTACTTTAGTTATCTCTGAATTTTTACCATGTCATGTATATCCAATTGTTCAACTATGTCTCTCTGTCTATCATGTGAATTATGGTAATCCAAAGAGATGACATTTGACATTAAGAAAAGACTTGTAAATAAATATTTAATTTAAACAACCAAACTTGTATCACAGGATAACTGCTGTATCACATTTACATATTTTACACCAATATCAAGTGAAAAATAAGTCATAGGATTTAAACCCAGGACTTATATAAGTGAAATGTGTAGCCTGAATCATGGACATTCACTTTTGCAATTCTAGAAACTTTTCTTATCAACTATTCAAATTTGGGTACTTGCGTTTGTGGGTTTTTCCCTCAGACATAAGCGGTAAATCTTCTGATCCAAAAACTCCACATTCTTAATCATTAACCAAGAGTAGCTCGATAAAGATAAGAAGCACAGTGACTGTAGACCTTCACTCCTCTCTTTAGCACAAGAGAAACAGTCATGGCTTTATTTCAGCTTTTCTTAATCTCAGTATTACGTTCCTGCATGGCACAGGATGAGGATATTATGACTCCTGTGGTGAATATCTACTCTGAGTTAATGGAGCTTAAAGCTTCAATTAATGGACTGACAATGGATCTGAATACTGCTAAAAATGAACTCGCAGAGCAGAAAATCTTGATTCAGGAGCTGCAGAAACAGATTAAAGGTACAATCTCTGGTTTGTTTCACATTTATATGCATGTTTGAACTTCGAACTTGAGTTCGTAACCACATAAACAAGCAGTTTAGGATTTTCCATTGCATTTTTTAGTTTCATTTACCACTTAAAGTAAACTGACCATTTTTCTCCTTTCACAGAGAGTCCTAAAGTGGCATTCACTGCATCCATGTCAAATACAGAGGATACACATCGAGGGCCTTTTAGTACGGAGACCAAGCTCATATTTGATAAAGTCCTAACAAACATTGGCAATGCATATGACCCTGTCACAGGTTTCTGCATTTTAAGTTTGAGTTTTTGTGATTTGAAAAATGTATAATTTGATAATTACATTTTTTAACATGGTTTAATTTGTAGTATTGAGATCCTTGCTTATGTATCTTTTGCAGGAGTGTTCACGGCGCCTGTAAAAGGTGTGTATTACTTCAGGTACTCAGGCTCTGCGTTTTCCTCCCATGATATGGGTCTGAGCATCTTTAAAGGCACGGCACGATTTGTATCTTCATATGAATATAATTCTGCTGAGCGCAACGACCAAATGTCCAATGGAGCCGTGATGGAGCTGGATGTTGGTGAGGAGGTCCACATGAGGCTGTGGATCAGATCCTGGATCTTTGTGGATCGACGGTACAACTATTCCACTTTCACAGGCTACCTGCTTTACCCACTGGATTCTACTTTGGTATAATTTGTTGAATTATTTAGTAAAATGTCGAAAATAATTGTTTAAAAGTCCTGATAACATAGTTTATGTGTTTTGTTGTTGTTGTTTTTTGTTGTGTGTGTGTGTTTTATCATGCATTAATGTAATTAAAAGGTCACTGTTTCAGATACACAGACAAAAATCAAGAGTCCTCCTTTACACTTCTATGAAACAGTAATTTTCATTCAGGCACATTACTTGGCTATCCAAATGAGGATGGGCTTATCACAGTCTTCTATTGTTTTATATAAAGCTACAAACTAACATGTTATTTTTTTTTTTTTTTTTTTTTACTTGAGTATGTTCCTAGATGGCAACTTAATGATGGCAACCTAACTAATTTGTCATCAAGAAGAAGAAGAAGTTTTTTATTTGTCACATACACAATTATACAGAGTATAACCAGCAGTGAAATTTGTGCTCTGCATTTAACCCATCCAAGTGCACACACACTTGGAGCAGTGGGCAGCCGACGCTGCGGCGTCCGGGGAGCAGTTGGGGGTTCGGTGTCTTGCTTAAGGGTCTCACCTCAGTCGTGGACAATTCCTGTCAAAGCCGAGATTCGAACCCACAACCTCGGGTTACAAGTCCGACCCTCTATCCATTAGGCCATGACTGCCCCTCAAAGAACAAAGACTCAAAGAACAGTTAAGTACCAGCAAGTCTCATAAACTAAGGTTTGGTCAAGCCCTAAATATTTATCGCTAGGCGCTTTTTTGAAGGGGGGGTGCTGAAGGGGTCTGCAAAGTTGCTAAGTTGGCAACACTGTGCATCTCCATTTCTCCAACTACGAGCTAGGCCATGTGTCAAAATAGAAAATGTGCACTGCGTTAATCGCGCATTAATAAAATGTGTGCCTTTAAAATGGGAAATGCTAGTATCGTCACATTTTTTTTTATTTCAGTACCGACTGATACTGAAGTCACTTATGGTGCTTTTCCACTGCATGGTATGGTAGGTACAGTTCGGTATGGTTCACTTTTGGGGGGGTTTCCACTGGGTACTTTTTTCAGTACCACCTCAGTTGAGGTTCCATGCGAACCATACCGTCACCAAAATATGGCATGTAAACTCTGCTGATCCCTGATTGGCCAGAGAAAATCGTCACTGCCTGCATCATTGAACTTGAAACACAACAGACCCCCTAGATTTAAATCAGCACAGCGTGCAAAGGATCGAATGCAACTGTTTTAAATGAGTGCACCTTTGAATGAGCCTTGAATTAACACACCAAAATATGGCTGTTTCGTTGACTGTTGAGGAAGTACAGACGTTCCTCTTGTTGATAGCCAAGGACCGGATCCAGCAAAGGTTGATGGAGTGACGCAGAATTAAAACGTTTTTCAGGAGTTACGGCAGTAGCGCCTCCCACCCAGGGAGCGATACCTCCCATCCACTCTAAAGCGATACTAAACTGCAGTGGAAATGCAAACTGAGCCGAACTCAGCCCTACTGAGCCGTGCCGAGCCAAGTCAAACCACGCAGTGGAAAAGCTCCATTATTTGCTATATGTTCTGTGAAGTTAAATTACTTTGCCAAGTAGGACATCAACTCGAAGTCAACATTGTTTGTCCTGAAGCAACATTCCTCTGGCCCTTGCCTATGACAACTTCATGTTATGAAGATAGACATACAGTCTGTCCAATGGGTCGTATTGTTATTACTTTGCTGTCAGTTGTTGAGCTAACACAATATAACAAATCTTATCAGAACAATTCCTGGTGACACAAAACTTGAAAATGTGCCGTGAAAATTAGACCAAGCATACAACCCACTGAATGGACTTCACTTCTATCCCTTACAACATGGTTATCATTTGAACAAAAATATGGTGCCTAATCTGACAAAGGTCCATAAACAAATTAAAGATTAGGGAAATAGTTTGATTTAGGGTTTGGGTCTTAAACAACATTCAGACATGTGGGTAGTTTTAGCCCTGTGATTGCGTTTTATAACATTGTTCCAGGAAGAACAGTTGACGTTTATCTAGAATCATGCATGCCTTTTAGATTCTTTCTGAAATTACACATTTATTTATTGTAATTTACTGTACTAACCTCCAATAATTTGTGTTGGAGCAGTAAACCTCCACACTCTCCATATTGACCTCTGAGTCCCTCTCTCCACCAATAGCATATCATTTTACCATTCAGGACCACTAGAGTGAAGCTGCCTCTTGTCTCATGCATATCGGCCAATCTTTGCCAAACATTTTGAATGGGAACATACCTAGTTGAAAGATTGAACAGAAGGTCAACAGTGTAAGAGTGCAATCCTGGACAAGGCCAGATAGATGAGTCCTCATGTTACATCTTACCTGTCAGTGCAATTCATGGTATCAGTTTTGCCGTAATAATGCCGCCCGCCAACTACGTAAAGCTTGCCCCTCATTACCCCAACTCCATGACTGAATCTTGGTTTCTCAGGTAAAGTTCGAAGCATTCTCCACTCTACTTTCTTCACCAATCCAACATGGTTCTGCAAGGAATTGCTAAACCACATGTCCCTACAGGGTCTACGTTTGTCAAAATGATCAGTGATCCTCTCACCCCCAACCAGGACTAGAGGATCTTTGAAGAACTGGAACAAAACTCCTCAAGTAGAGAATCATATAGTCTTTTGGCGCCAATTCTCGGCCAAGACATTATGGACTTGACGTCTTTGAATCCCTTAAAGGTCATAAGGGAAAATTGGATGGTTCTCATCAGCTCCCCGCTTTTTGGGAAAGGCTTTGATCCAACACATGACTGCTTTGAGCACGGGCAACTCTGAGGGAACACAGAGAGAATCACTTTGAAGGTACTTATTCAGTTTCTCTACAGGAAGGTCTTGGAACTTTGGAGTTATGGACAAGTCTTGAAAGTGCCTCAAGACAAATTCATCGGCCAGTGCAAGTAAGTCCGCCATCCCATAGGCCTCCGCGAAAGATGCTACTTCAGGCAGCTGTAAGCATCTATTTCTTGTTGCAGAAAGTAAAGGCACAGTGAGAAGGCAGTCTGGAACTGTAATTGAAGAGATGTACAGGTGAGATAAGAAACGCAGCCCCAACCGAGAGCAAAAGACCCGCTGTATGTAGTGGGCTTTCCTTACCACTGGTAAAATTGAAGTAGTCACTGCTGGCAGCCAGGAGCGCTCGGTGAGCTTCATGAAGGTGGGACATACATAAAACTTGTAATGCATACATACATAAAGCTGTTTTGCAAATGCAGAGGGCATGACATTAATAATAAAGCTAGATAAGTATAAAAGTATAAGATATGGAGGGAGCAGCTTCATGCATAGGGAACTCAAACTTTTGGCCTTTGTTTTTTCCAAAACGTTTGCCTATCTCTTACTGAAAGCAAGCGTTCCTGTGTCACTGTGCTCATTTTTAAATGTAATGAAAAACTATTCCTTCTGCTTCAAGCGCCACGTCACATCCCATTATCCGTGTCCACATCTGTTTGATTTGCTGTAGACTAATTTTCATATGTTCCTCAGCAGAAGTATCTTTTCTGTCCACTTTCTTTCCTCTGGCCTCGTCCTCCTCTCTTCTCTTTCTCTTCTTTGCAGAGTTCTATAATTCTTGGAGCTTCCAGGCTGACAGCTGCAGACCAAATCCATTCTATGTTGCCTTTGTTCAGAATGCTGATGTTCCCCGTACAGGCGAACTCCACCACTGCTGCCAACCCTAAACCATGAACCTCAGGACCCACATACAATGAGATATACTGTTCTTGTTTGGGCTTCTGTCTGAGTCTCATCTGAATAAGGTAACTGACCGCATTCAAGACAAAGGAGTGAACCTGGAATTGGCATCCATCCTCTGTGAAGAGGGTCAAGTCAGTGAGGACCGAATACAACATAATGTTCTCAAGAGCCTGGAAGACCGCACCTGGGTAAGCTGGATCTGAGTATAACTTATTGGGATACATGTCACAATCCTCATCTTCAGAATCTTCAAAACGGATACTTTCATAATATTCATCATCATATTCTTCATCATCCTCCTCCTCTAATTCTTGATTTATCAGTTCCTGTTCAGAACTGGAGTCTGTCATGTGCTGCTCTTCATCTCTGAATGTTAAACCTCCAAATGTTAAGTCTTTTTCAGAAACTGAGTAACTCAGTACTGATAGAGGCAGTAGCAAAATTATTACTGCATACTGCATCAATGTTATTGTTGCTGTCATTTTTGCTGACATCCTCTTCATCACTGGCTTTGTCATTATACATGGCAAAACCACTGTCACCGTGTGCAGGCGTGAAATGAAAACTAGCACTACATCCTTCATTGTCATCAACAGTCTTCTCACTTTCCCATGCATTTACTTGCTGCTCCTTTGGATCCTCTTCTTCTGTTCGCTCATCTTCCTCCCATGGATTCTCTTCACCCTCCTCTTCTTCACTCACATCCATCCATCCAGTGTTGCTGATCAGATTTTCATCATCTCTTGATCTCCACAAACTTGTACATTCTTTCAGAAGACACTGCTGATCTATTGCCATTGTGACTTTAGTTTACTGTCCTGAAAGAGTTGTCCTTGTGTTCAAAAACCAGGACAAGTTCTATCAAATCTGTTTCCTAACTTGTGTTGAATCTCTCTGTTGATGTGGGATTGTGTACTGTAGTCTGGTATGCAAAATAGATCAGTGTCTCATGAGGTCACACTAAACAACACTATTTTTAACTCAAGCATTCAATAACGATCACATCTCAAGACATCTAAGAATGATCTGCTTGCTTATAATCGAGTCATGCTATATATTTACGAGTGTTTGTATGACTTGTTTGTGTGTATGAAATCAAGACATTTGAATTGACCCTTCTAACTTTTATGTACATGTTTCTGGTCTAATTGCACACAGTTTTTCAGTGCATTTTATTGCAAAAAAAAAAAATGTTGGTCTGCTATTCCTTTTCAGATGATGTCTCTTATTTTCAAGCTCCTGTTTCGCTTGGTTTGGTTACTCAAAAAAGTAAAATAGGCTGTGAAAGCCTTTTGTGTTGACTTTGAGAACATCATGTCTCCCAAACATAAAAGCACCTAATCCGACTTATTAAATGTTACTTTTTCTTCATTGTGCTGAAATCCAAAGCGCTCAGTCACACACACACAACAGAAAACATCTTGAAAGAAGTGACATTTTGCACTGATCCTGGACCAGTAGCCTTCCCACAAACTCAAGACTGTGCTGGGATAATTTTAAAAGTGTAACTTCTTCACAGTCCTGCCCTTGACTCCGTCTCTGGCTCAGTTCTGAGACATAAGAAACTTTGGAGCGGGTACTGGGAGCATGTGATGCCTCGAGGCATTCGATTCTCATCGTGTCAGTAGAATCACATTTCTCCTCCACAGCCAGGGAATGTTATCTGGGTCAAGGAGCCCAGAGCAGATAGAAACAAGCAATTTATAGTCTTTATAGTTGTTGTTGTATAATGCATTTGTAATTAGATTTGTCTATGACAAAATAACTTTTAAGGAAGTTAAAAAATATTTTTTATGGAAACCTTTTTTATCATAAATGTATTGAGGCATATAAAGAATAATAACACAAACTGTTATAATAGCCTGTCTATATTCTATAATATACACACATGCAGATATAGCCGTTAGGCTAATATATGCATTAGGCTTCTCTGTCTCTTGTCTGTCCATGTTTGGGAAGCGTGAATGTGCGAGACAGCAGATGGAAACATGCGGCGCTTTAAGAGCTACAAACAGAGCTACAAATGTCACTGTCGGCCTTGGACTAGAAACCTGCCGGAGATGCCAAGAGGCCACAGAGAGAACATGCTGATGCTAAGACTCTATCAATGCCTGACTAATTAATGTATTACCTCCCCCAAAAGGATCTGGATATTGGAACCACACTTAAACTTCACCTAGATGTTAAATGGATCTATTGAAGTGATTTAAAATGGTAAAACAAACAACAAGAAGTATTTAGAGGATGAATGGGACTTTTTTTTTGTTTGTTTGATTAGTCAAGCTCATATCGACCCTACTATTGGCCCAGAGAGCTGTCAGTCACGCAGCCCGAGGACACGCCCCTCCTGCTCTGTAGTGTCCAGCAGCACTTGAGTGATTCATTCTCTCTCGCTCTCAGTGCAAGGATGAGTGCTCATATATTTAATGACAAACAAACCTCTTCTAAAGCCACAGCAACACCTACAGACCATGATGTGTGCTGAAATCAACAAATAAATAAATACAAACAGCTTCATTATACATCCATCATTTTACATTGTTTTTATGTGAGGCACTAAAATCTGAGCTTGTTCGTTTATATCAGATTATATCAAGGGAAAGTACAAATTACATATATATATATATATATATTATATATATATATATATATTATTTTAATGGCAATGCAAAATAAAATTCACATTGTCTTCGTTTTCTCATAAGCAAAATAAAATGTCTAGTTAATTTCAGGTTTATGTTGAAACATGACATGCAAAATTATTAAATTACTGTGTTTTTAAGAGCAAATGAGACAATCAGACTTTCTGTCAAACTATATTTTTAATGCTCTTACAATCTAGACAGTCTCATTTTACAATACCATTTTCACAGGGAAAAATACATCAAATAAAAAGGAAAATATGCACTAAGCAAATATGAATCAATGTGGAATCCAAAATAAGCTGCAATGAGGAACAGATGCAGAGTATTAGTAACAAAAACACTCATAAATATGCAGCTGATAAATTGGGATAATTGTGAATGTTCACACTCGGCTAATGAACTAATAATGAGGGATTTTCCTGAACTCATCTGACCTGACTCACGCTTGTGCTTCTGTGAGTGAATATTGCGTCTGGAGACGGTTCAAATGAGTCACTGCCTGAAATCCTGCAGTCGCCTTTACAGTGAGCCAGCATGAGACAAACAACAGCCCTTTCCACAGAGAACAAATCCATGAGCCACCGATGAAAGACGGCAAAAGCAAGAGGAATTGAAACACCAACTTACACCAAAAAGAGTTTGTAAAAAGATTGACGCTTGCATAGATTCAGCCCACATGCGGCGGAGGGCCTTTGGCCCTGATGTGCTTCTCTCCCACGCACGCACACACACACACACACACACACACACACACACACACACGCACACACACACACACACACACACACACACACACACACACACACACACACACACACGGCATGAAGAATTAGAGAACAGCTCTATTTCTGATGACACTGAGAGACGGTGCATCGGTTCAACAGACACGAGGAGTGATCTGAGCTGCTTTTACTGATGTTCAAGTCAACATGAAAGCCACTTTCCTCATTAATGTTCCTCGTCTTATCATCCACGCCTTTTATCTTTCATTGAACTTTCTTTGTGGCTAAAATGACTTTCTTTTACACTTGACGTCAAGGCTGCAAAACAGCTATTCAGCTGATTTCTAAAATCTTTGAGAATTCATTTGATGCTGGTTGATGTACTAAAGGTCACATCAATAAAAGCAGATGAGGATGAACATGACCTTCATCCTCCATGTTCCAGGTCAAAAAACCTCTTCAAACTCACTAAACGCCCACTTTACACCATCGCATCAAACGAAGTCAAACAAACTGTGAATCCACTTCATGTCGACTTTAAAAACTGCAAAAAGAAAAGCATTTATATTGAAATCTGATTAATCATGCAACGATGATGTTTCGAGTAGCACATGCAGGGGTGTTAAAGTACGTCATTACAATTTCATTAATATCCATAAGTATTAATTTGTGTGAGTGATTTAGAAACTGACACTTTTAATCCATTACTTTTGTCAAAGAGAGAAACTGCTCCACATTTCAAAGAACCAAGTACATTATTACTGAAATATTTATTGTTATATTAAAATATAAGCCTGTAGTGTTTTTATCTTACTAAGCTGCTAAGCCAATCAGATTGAGCTCTCATGCTTTTTATGAACAACCAATGACATCCATTTCAATGTGAAATGTAATTGAACACAATTATTTGTGAAGAGATGTCTTAGTTAAAACATTATGACTTCATGTACACACTTTTAAATGTGAAAACGGCTTTTTGGCACAGTCTTCCCTCGCTTAAGTACAGTATCGCTGTAATTTTACACCCCCGACCATGTTGTGCATCCAAATGTGCTTTCTGTCAATAAACTATCTTTAGTTTACTATCTTATATCTTTAGTGTGCAACATCTACAGCAGCCCATTAACACCAACACAAGATAATGTCACGATTATGACATAAAAAGTTTAAAATTACGCCATACTAAGCCATCATTTAGATTTGTTTCATAATTTCGACTTTCATCTCATGATTTTGTCATGTTTTCGACTTATCTCATAAATGTGACTTGGTATATCATAAGTTTGACTTTATCTCATAATGACTTAGTATGTCATGATTTTTGTCATTATTTGAAATATTTATCTCATTTATGACCTACTTCAAATTTTTGTCTCATAATTTGACTTAGTGTTCCAAATGTAGCTTTTTATCTCATTATTATCAATTAGCATGTCATTTTTTTTTACTTTTTATCTCATAAATGTGGCTTAGTATATTATAATTTTGACTTTTTTATCTCATGACTTAGTATGTCATGATTTTGATATTATTTGAAATGTGTATCTCAATTATGACTTACTGTCATAATTTCAATTTTATCTAACGAATGACTTAGTGTTTCACATTTATCTTTTTATCTCATAACTGTTACTATGTCATAATTTTGTACATTATTTAGTGTGTCATAACTTTCCACTTTCTATGTCATAATTGTGACCTGGTGTGTCAAAAGTATGACTTTTTATCTCATTATGACTTAGTGTCACATTTTTGAGCTTACTGTATCTCATAATTATGACTTAAGTATGACTTTTTTGCACTTGGTGTGTCACAATTTTGACTTTTTGATCTCATAATGATTTACCAAAGCATGTTTTCTCATGTGGCAAAAACAGGCTTCTATAGATACAACTGTATAAAGGGTCTAATACACTGTACATGTAGACACAACTAAAAAGAAATGAATTGATTCAGGGTTATAGAGTGATATTTTAAGGCGATGTCAAGTATCTGCGAGCGGTAGAAGTAATGCCACGAGAACGATGATAATGGATATGGAGAGAGAGACGATGAGCAGATAACAGGACACAGGGACTGAAAGAGGGACATTAAACACCGTTAGGGACCATCTTCCACTGTCGGGTTTGCCGTCCGTGACTGTTTGAGTCTCTCTCGCTGCACAGCGGCAGATTATCAGCGGCCGCACCTGAGAAACGCTCTCCTTTGAGACACAAACGATTCAATGAAGAGGAGTCCAGTCAATATTAGATCTTTCAAACTGTCTGTAATCATTTACACATTTGCCTCTGTGTGACATATATATATATATATATATATATTCATTTTTTTCTTTACTTGAAATTAAATAAATGTTAACAGATAAACAAAAAAACAAAATTTGTTACCAAGGCTAAATTTCTATGTTTTCGTTTAGTTAGCTTGAACTAGGTAACTAAAACTATTAAATCAAAAAATTGAATACAAAATTATAAAAACTAAATTTAATAAAAAACTAGACATTTAATAAAAAATGACAATAACACACAACAAAATTACTAAAATGGAAATGGAAACTGATATAATTCCCCCCAAAAAAAAAAATAAATATATATATGTATATATATATATAATGGTACGTACAAGTAAATTACTTTTTTTCGTTTATTTTGGAAACAAAACAACCAGTGAAAAACATACCTTCATTATTTTGATCTATATTATATTATTGCATTTATTGTACTTCTCGCACAGTAAATTTGAATACATTTGCAAATGAATTCGAGAAAATAATGAAGATGAGCATTTCGGCGCCATCATTCAGCACTCACCTCCAGTATGGTCCTGTTATGTGTGCGATGAGGACTGAGTCGTAGACTCCAGCGGTGCGTTCTGTGGCTCCGCCCACCGTCGTCCTCACTCTCGGTCGTGTCCTGCCGCGTGATTCGCTGTCGCTTTCTCTTCCGCGAGCTGATTCGCTGGAGGGAACCCTCAATCTGGAGCCTGAATGAATCACAAAGCAGAAAGCGAGCTGAAGGCCCTGTCCCAAATGGAACACTTCATGTGCACTTGCGGTCTTATGGACTTACAATGGCCGCCGCGTGTGCGTGTCGGTTATGTCCATGGGTAGGGATAAGTAGGGATGTCCCATTCCTCATTTTAGCGTTCAGAAGGGTGCTCGCAAGCGCCCCCCTTTGCGCCCTCGATCCGCACTTCTGCCTAACCGCACTGGGGCGAGCTCCGCAGCAGACTTCTACCCGACAGTCAAAGCGTGATTACACACGAAAGTGCGGACTCAGAGGAAGACCGCGAGGGTTTAGGGTGCCATTTGGGACAAGGCCGAAGAAGTGGACGAGGTGTAGCGCATGCGTGCGTGTCAATCCAGCTCGATCTCACGGCATACATGTTCAAGGAGGTGGCTAATTCGTACAACCTCACTCGTACACATTTTTGCTAAATCGTACGTATTTTATAAGTTGCACAATTCGTATGAATTTGTACGAATGCCCTACACCTAACCCCGCCCCTAAACCTACCCGTCACTGAGGTGTAGACAAATCGTACGAGTGAGGTCGTACGAATTCGTCCACAATTAGCCACCTCGTAAAATATGTAGGAATTGGTCATGAGATAGCGTTGGTCAATCACACACCTGCTGTCCGTGTCCTCGATGTCTGCGTCTGCATCACTGTCTCCCTGAAGATGAGGCTGGACACACTCCTCCTGGAACATGAGTCACACGTATACACACACACACACACATGTGCACTTGTGCATTCAGAGACGTGCGGACGCTGTGCCCACCTCTGTGCCGTAACCCTCTGAGTATCTGGTGATCATGGGTCTGTTCTTACCGCACTGGACACACTTCACTTTGGAGTCCTGATGACAAACAACGAGACAATGAGACGGATTGACAAACTGCACGAGCCTTTCATTTAAAACTTAAAAAAAAAACATTTAAAAAAAACTTTGATCTATCTGTAGTTTTTTTTATTTTTGAAATAAATATCTTATTTTCTTTTTTTATATATATTAAAAAAATATAATATATTTTTTAATAAATGCAATATTTTCTTTATATAAATCACTTTCACAGACTTTTACATTAACTGTTCCCTGCTGGTGGAATGACCGGCCCAACTCAATCCGAGCAGCGGAGTCCATAGCCATCTTCAAGAAACTGTATTTGACCCTCTAAGGCCCCAAGTATACTTCATTTGTGTATGTATACGCTAGCGTATGCATACAGTCAAACATGCAGCCTTTCAAAGTATACTCGGTTTGATATTGAGCACAAACACGGTCGACACATGCACTCTTTTGATAGCTAGATCCATGTTCAATGTCTGCTCTATTTCTCCCTGTAAGTTTTGAACAGTAATGAACAGTTTTGAATGACAAAATTATACTTTAGGCTTAACTCTAGGACTCTCTTAGCCTGGTAATACCAAACTCTGCTACTTCGCTTTGCTTCGTAGATAGAGTATGGAAGGGCATAATTGAAAAGTGTTTACTTTCTCGTGTGGGGGCTTGTCTGAAGTTTAAAATCATTAGTGTACCCGTAAGCCAATCACATAACGTTTGGTTATGACGTATGTTATGTGCCGGCTCAGCCGCCTCGAACTTCCGCTGTAAACACAGGTATGCGGCGAAAACAAAACCATCGAGCGAAATACCGGAGTGAAGATGGCTGTGAACGACTTTCACAGATTATGTGAAGTAAATCTACGCATCCACGGCACAATTAGTGCATCTAAACGAATATTTGACAGTAGAGACAAACAAGAACATATTTGCTGCCAACTGTCAAAGTTAGGATTAACTTAGTTCTGTTAAACACAGCTCTTCGTTCATTTCGAGTCTGTCAGAAATGCTGTAACTTAATTGCAAGATTACAGCATGACATGGCAATATTCAAGGACTGGAAAAGAAAGGAGACACTGACTTGTTTCTAGCTGACGATCGGTAACGATTGATAAATTAAACTTTTCCCAAAACCTGTCGGGAGTAGGGCCACAACTTCACCTCCATTCAAAATGTGAACCAAACACTCTTCTTGTTCAGGCTTCAGAAATTTCTCTCATTCTATCTACTTGTTTTATTTTAATTGTGTGTATATGTATGCGGCATGTATGTGTGTGTGTGTGTGTGTGTGTGTATATGTACTATATAAACCTTGCTCCGTGTACTGCGTTAGGCTAACTGGGACTTATAAACGCACTTGCTTATTATTGCTCTATTGTTGGTTTGCTTCTATTGTGTCATCATTTATAAGCTGCTTCGGATGAAAGCATCTGCTAAATGACTAAATGTAAATCTCTTCGGCTCACTAAGGCTGCATTTATTTAATTAAAAATACAGTAAAAACAGTAAAATTGTGAAATATTTTTACAATTTAAAATAACAATTTTCTATGTGAATATATTGTAAAATGTAATTTATTTCTGTGATCAAAGCTGTATTTTCAGCATCATCACTCCAGTCTTCAGTGTCACATGATCTTCAGAAATCATACTAATATGCTGATTTTCTGTTCAAGAAACATTAATTATTATTATTACAGTATAATTTTTTCAGGTTTCTTTGATTATTAGAAAGTAAAAAACAGCATTTATTTGAAATAGAAATCTTTTGTAACATTATAAATGTCTTTACTGTCATTTTTGATCAATTTAATGCATCCTTGATGAATAACAGTATTCGTTTCTTTATTAAAACATATACTGAGCCCACATTTTGAATACTTTGACACATATATGTAGATAAACCCTCACCTCCTTTGGGTGCTGATCACAGAAGGTGGTAAAGGGGGTATTTTCACACAAACACACTCCAGTCGTCTGTCCACAAGCCCCCGTGTCCTACAGAAAGAGAAAGTGAACATGTGCAGCACTCATACCTTTCCAACAATGGCATCCATACCTCACAGTCATCGTCTGAGTTGTCTGAGAAGAGGCCGTCTTTTCTTCTAATCACCTCCATCTCTCTCTGACTCACTCACACTTCCACCTACACGGGGCGAGGGATAAATACAGAAACACTGCAGCTACAGAACCACTTCCACTCAAACTCACATATGCAGAGACAGAGGGACAATCAATAATAACATGAACATTGAAATAATATAGGGATGGTGAAATAATCGGACTTCTGAACTTTCAGACATTTGATGGCCAGAATAAATCAAATTGTGAAGCACTGCACTCGCAGTAATGTGTGTGAGGAGTGTTTTAAAGTGGTTGCGTCACTTTGAAGCATTCTGCAGCTGTCTGAAACTGAAACCTTGGTTTAGAAATGTGTGTGTGTATATATATACTCTGCGCAATCTACCGTTCGCTTTCTCTTCTAAGCATCTTTTACAAGGAAAAGCAAGCATTGATGATTTCAGCTCAATCCCACGCGCATCTGCCCCGCGCGCTCATTGCGTAATGAAGGCGCACATATTGTATCCGCTCGAAGCGCGCAGATATTTCGCACGCAGTTTCTTTCGCGAACACTTTACAGGGCGTTGCGCAACACCTCCGCTCCGTAGCTGAAACATACGGGTGCTGTCAATCATTTAAAGTCGCGAAACAAACACCAAACTAAGATGTTCGCGTGGAATAAGCACGCGAATATCGCTCAGATCGCCAGCGCAACGAAACCGCGGCCGTTTGCGAACTTCTCAAAGCGGTCCCTCTTGACTTACCTTGTCTGAAAGATGATACATCATCTCAATCTTTTGCTTCCAGAAGAAGACTATCATCTGATCGTTCGTAGATTGTTGCGCGTAGGCCTACATTAAGAAATCAGGACGGATCCTTGAACGCGGAGGAGCTCGGTGTCCCGTTAATGTTTGTCATTGTAGTTTCGGCGTCGGTCGCTCGTCGAATAATAACGGTGCAGTCCGCGGGAGCGCGCCTGCCATAAATAACATTCCGGAGCAGGGGAAAGGAGCGTGCGCGCTCCCGCGGTGACGTATGGCGTTTTGAGGATAACAGCTTCAGCTCCATCACTGGATTTGCGAGGTTCAAATGTCTTACAAAATACTGCTAAGCGTGTTTTGGACAGATTTAAGCTGAATATGTCCTATACCTGTGAATTTTGTGGTCAATATATATATATTTTTTGTTCATTGTATTCACTCAAGATTATTTTGGAAGGATTTGTAATTCTATATCAACAGAAAAAGTGTATGACATAAATTTGTATATTTGTTGTACTTTTTTCTACATACAACGAAAAATATAATGATAAAGAACAATAGCCTATATTAGTTTATTTAGCATCCTTATACAGAAGAAGAGGTGGACTCACTGTAGAGAAGTTTTTCACATTTTATAAATGACTTTAAGTTATATGTAAATCTCTTGGAAAAAACAATAAACAAAAATGCACTGAAAACATGTAATGCTCTGAAAGCATTGAAATTAATGTAATTTTCTTCCTTTTTTTCTGGGAGTTAATGTTAATTTGATCATGTGAGCAGTGTTAGGCAGTAACTAGTTGCTGTAATAATATTACTTTTCACAATAACTAGTAGTGTAACTAAATAATAATAAGATTTCAGTAATAATATTACGTTACCATCCATAAAACAGCTTAGACCGCTGATTTAAAATCCAACAATCTTATAATTCCTAGATTTATATTCATAATTTCCATGACTCGCACATGCATGTGATTTTGTGCAGCAGGCAAGCTTGGAATATAGAAAAGATTACATCCAGCAGATATGAATATTGAATTATATTGATTTTGTCAGGAAAAAAAGATGATCTGAACACTGTTGTGCAAGTTCTGGCTTTACTTTCCTCCGGCACTACATCTCTCTGATCAACATGTACATTATATTACTATAATTACAAATATTTTTGGAAAATTAAACAGTTTCTTACAAACTTATGTGATTTGATCAAATACATAATGCAATATAATCGTATATGTGTAACAGCAAAATTACAATTAGCTTCAAGCTACACATGACAATTAATGAGATTAATACAACACTTCTACATGAATGTCTCTATCAATCTCTATTGAGTGTCTGTAATAACTTCTGACTGAGATCCAGTGTGGATTCTGGTCAAATGATGAGGAGAAGATACACAGTTACAACTTCTGTGGGGCGCGAGAGAAAAATTAATATAACTAGTAGTGTAACTAATTACTGTTGCCAGAAAGAAACAATATTACTTTTGAAAGGAGTAACTAGTAATGAGTAATATATTACATTCTTTGAGTAACTAGCTCAACACTGCATGTGAGTATGTAATATACCTTGTTCTTGTGGCTCTGAATAAATAAAGCATTGAAAAAAGGTTCAGAGCGGTGTTAACGTGATTATAATATTTCAAAAATCCCCCTCAAATTATTCAAATTTCATCAGCAAGCTCTTGTCATTTGGAAAATGTGTTACTCTCACAACTTATCTCCTCACACCTCCTTCATTTGGAATAATGGTAATATAATAAAATGGTAATATATATATATATATATATATATGTATATGTAAAACTCTATAATTTATGATATTGACTGGAGAAGAGCTTGGTTAATTCCTTTTAAATGCTGTATTAATAACAAATAAAAATACATATCCTTCTAAATCTTTGCTATCAAGAGTCTCTGAGGTTGAAGATGTGCTGTTCGTGTAACCGTGAGAAAGAGAGACTGATTGTAATGTCATAAACAGGTTTTTGGATGGATTCGACTTCAACTAGATACACTTGTAAAAATAAAATAAATGTAATATTTGTATGTGGTAAATGGAAATGTTAAATTATAAAGAAATAAAAATGGGAATACATTAAAACATAAATATAGATAAATAGAAATCCTAAAATAATACTAATGAGAATTTGGAGCTTATCCTATATTGGGATCAACCAAGAATCATTTACGAATCAATTAGAGTCTAATGAATATAAATTAGCCTAAGTGAAAACAGGAATTAGGATTTCTTAAAGAAGACAGAGAGAGAAAGACGTCTAGCAGTTGAATGTTACTGAAGGACACGGCTGGAGGTCTGACTCACGTCTCCTTCACATCATAATGAATTCCCATCTGACTGAAGTCTGGGATCGCCCTCTCTAGCTAATTAAACGTCATTAAACACAACATCCAGCCTGTGATACCAGTCTACAAACAAACATGCACAGCTTTAGGAGACAGAGCCACATGAGACGTAATTAGTTTAACAGCCCAGCGATCGTAAAATAACAGAAAGTCCACAGAAGGGCTACATTGAGCCATTCAGTGCACTTCATGTATTATTTATCAACTGTTATGGTGTTTATTAATATTCTGAATTAGCTTTTATTTATATGTTCGGTTTTCATTTATTCGTTTTAGTGTTTTTTTATGTATTTATGTTTAGCTTTAATTTGATTTCAGTTTTAGTTTTAATCATTTTAGTACTTAAGTATATATTTTTTCAGATTTATTTCAAGTAACTAAAATAATTTCTTAATAGTTTTAATAATAACAACAACATTGGTGTTAAAACATATGATAAAAAAGATAAATCCGCAAACATTCTTTTAAATGTATCTATTTGTTACAAATGTACTTTACTGCAGTAAAATAAAGGTTAAAACCCCTTCATTTTCACTACGTCAATCAAATGGTTGCTATAAGTGCTGGCAAGTCCACAAACATTCATATAAAAGAGACATTGTGTCTCAAAAATAGCAAACTGCAAAGATGTATGGATATGTTTGCAGGAGCTGAACTGGAAAATTGCTATGCATTAGTTTTACACAAGCAGGCAGCTCAGCTCTTAAAGCAGCTTCAGTTGAGTTCTTCAATGCTTTTAGTTTATTTAGTTGGTTTTTAAGAAAACATTTCATATTTTGGCAGATATCAAGCAACTTTCAGCGTGCATTTGTAGGATTGTTTCACCTGTTTTATGGTGCAGCAGATGAACATGCACGTGATTTAAATAATCATTCACACTGAACTTTACTACTTAGAGGATTGTTCAGATCCTCATCCATCATGCATGAGCAACAATAACAGTGACTGACTTGATTGTATCATCAAAACCCATATGCAACCCCAGTCCCAACATGGACTGAGTCTCAAAGGAGTAAGGAGGCATGCCATTATAACCTGGGAAAGCTGAGAACACTAGAGAGACTGAAAGAGAGCGAAAGGGTGGAGACAGAGAGATAGTGAAGGGTGTACAGAAGCAGTGATATAAACAGGAGATGCTGGAGAGATAAGGAAATTAAGGGAAAGGGCGCAACTCAAATAAACACACTCTTTTCTGTCTACACGACCCCTCATAACGTCTGGGACGCAGACGGAGTGTCACGTCTCTCTCACAAATACTGTACACTGAAGGGAACCTCAAAACTCAGCGCATTCACCGGAGAGCTTCGGAAATACTGCAGCATCGGCTCTGAAGGATGCAAACCTCAACCGAGAACATCTGACATCCACTGGTGCGCTCCATAGACAAGCTCTTTAATGTGAGCCATCAGACAGATGCTGTAGACGTTCAGACTGATGTTTACTCCTAAAGCTACAGTGGAGACTCTCATAGGAGCGGCGTCGTTTGAAACACCACTGCGAAAAGGTGCGCTGCATGTTCTCCTGCATGCTCTTGATGGTCCTGTGAATGGATTGTCTTTGTTCTGAAGTAGCCTACATGATCATTTCTTGAAATCGTGTTACAGCAAGAGAAACGTTGGAGGAGTTGCATGTTATTCAGCACGTTCATGATGCAACTATTGAATGGACACTGATCATTTTTATCGAGGTACAACCATTTTTGTTAAACTCTGAAGTATATTCAGACTGGATATTTGATCATTGTGTTTATTTGGAGAGGAAGAATAACACGTTTTACCACGCAAGCATATTTTTTTGCACATGCATTTACTTTCCTCAAGTTCTTCAAAGGCAAGCCACCAAGAATATCCAATGAAAGAAGCAGAATCTTCTCTTCTCGACACCACCTGGTCTTCCCTTGTCAAACACGCCCCTCTGCTCCGCCTCAACGCCCTTGACTTCTCCGACCTATGGGATGATGAGGATCTTGAGCTGGACAGCATTGATGAAGACTCCCCCAACACTTCGGCCAATCAGAATGCAACAACACCCATCCCCCCGCCTCCTCCTCCGTTGGCCCCGCCCCTCTCTGTAGCTAGCGAATCACCGTCAGGCTGTCGTACTCTGAGGCTCCACTGGAGTGCGCTGTTGAGTCTGCAGCCTTTGCCGAGAGTGGGCCGCTTCGGGCTTCAGTCGATCTGGGCCGGTCTGGAACTGGTTCAGCTCGACACCTATAGACTGGAATACCTGTTTAAGAGCAAACACAGCACCAACAGCGCCCTCTGCAGTCTGATGGGGGCACGACAGGTAGGACTTCAACGTTTGAAGTGCACAGACAACCATTTGTAAACACAGGGCGGTCACTACCCAGATAGCACACGTAGATATCTGTTAAAGATCTCTTGATCTGGAGAGCATCTGCTGTGTACAAACATCTGACAGACGTCTGTAAGATATCAGTTTTACATACATTCTGAATCATAAACATCTTAAAGACATCTAATAAACATCTATTTGACATCTGATAGAACAGGTATAGATGTATTGCATGTGAGCAAACACATAAAAAAAGCATTTTGCAGATGTAAATGCAGTGAAATATTACTGTTAAATCATTATGTGCCAATGAAGATTACCGTATACTGGAGAATCGTTTTCAGCAATTAAGTATGTGTGTTTTTTGATCAGCTGTTAAAAATCAGATCTAGTGATGACAGATTCATTAACGAATCATTCGTTTGATCTAATTGGTCAAAGGGGTTTGCAACAAAGTCTGAAATTGTTGCCGATTCACTTTGATTCATTCGGATATCGTTTCCAGCAGCTTTTGACACAACAATAGTATGGAAGCCCCCCCCCCAAAAGAAAAAAATCATGTTTAACGCAAGTCATAATTATGACTTTAAAAGTCAGCATTATGAGACAAAAAATCATAATTATGAGATAAAAGTCAAAATTATGACAAAACCATATGAAATAAAAAGTAAAAAAGAGGACTTTAAAGTCCAAAATTATGACAAAATCATAATTATGAGATTAAAAAGTAAAAATTATTACTTTAAAAGTTGAAATTATTACACTCAGTCATAATTATGAGATAGACATGGATAGACCACTATTTCCAGGTGAGTCCTGGCCAAAATTATGACATTAAAAAGTAAATTATGAAAAAAATAAGTTTGAAATTATGACTTTAGAAGAAAAATTATATATTATAAAATATATATATATATATACTGTATATATATATAATTTTTCCTCATAATTTTGACTTAGAATGTCAAAATTTTGTCTGTTAACTCATAATTGCAACTTATGTCATGATTATAACATTTGAAGTCATAATTTAACTTCACATTTCATTCTCATATATATATGACATATAAAGTAATAATTACAGTATGTCTTACCAAACATTTTTTTCTTTCCATACAGTATGTGGCTGAAATGGATTTGCATGAAATAAAATAGTCTATTTTATAAAACAGAGAGCAAGCGATGAGGATGAGGTGGATTTTGTTTTTTCTCTGTTTATCCGTGCAGCAGAAGCAGCCGTGTGTGTCTGTATTGTGTGTGAAGCGCAGTAACATCATCACTATAGCTCTGAGCAGTCTGCCACCGGTTCACCTGCTTCCTCCTGCCATATACAGCATGGACAACACTGTACTAGACAGAGAAGACATCCAGGTGTGTTCCCTACAGCGCCCTTCACTATTACATGTGACACATTACAGCAACAGTGAATGGAAAGCATGAGTGTTCATTGACACCATTGTGGCTCAGAGGTTGCAGATGCTGGTTCCCACTGAAGAGGAGCTGAATCTGATAAAGGAGGCGAAAGCTCAGGCCCCGCGTTCACCTCTGGGCCCCGCAGAGCAGTGTCTCCTGACCCTGGGCAACGTTCCTCATCTGAGCGCCAGACTGCAGCTCTGGGCCTTCTCTCTGGACCACGACACACTGGAGAGAGTGAGAGAGAGGAGTTATATTTCTTATAGCTGGGTTAGAGTGTTTGTCAGTGCAAACTCACAGCAATGCTGAAATTGACCTGACACGTTTACAGCAATATCTGAGCAACCGTAAAAGCGTTTTGGGGCCTTAAAATGCAAACATTTGAAAATTGGGTTTAAAGTGCAAGTTTTTGAAAACGACACTGTTACTGTCTCAGTGTAAACTACAAAAAAAAAACGATTTAGCACAAATTTCAGTCTATGCTTTGTGCCAATTACGGGAGTAACTTCCATTTAAACGTGTAAACAATCAGCACAAGTTCATTCTTATACCACAATAATAAGCATTTTCAAAAACTGGGTACAGTGATGACATTATTTTACTCATTAATTATCAATCTATAAATGGACATTTAAAAATGTAAATGCATTGACAAATTACTTTCAGCATACCATAAATAACTCCCAAAGATCCTCCTTCTATCCTCAGCAATATTATGGATGTGTTAAACATCATTATCATAATATGTGTCTATATTTCGTAACAATTACATTTTACTGCATACGCATGAAAACACAACCAGAAAGAGGATGACGATTTGGGGAGATTTTTAGTGCTTTCGAGGATAAGGATTATTTGGAGTGCCATCTTATGATTTGAAATGATTTGTTGCACTCTTTTTGAGTAGTACTTCCCCAAACCGGAAGTGCCTCCCATAATATAAAACACAGCAGGCTTGTTGGGAAAAAGATAGATAGGAATGCGTATATTTGCAGGTGAGAAGTGATCTTTACAAAGTGACATCACAACTGCTGGCCTTGCATGCTCAGGGAAAAGGGATTGTTTTGACAACTTTGTCGTCTGTATGCAAAACTTTTCAAAAATCTGTTTTTAGTACATTGTTGTCATGTAAACATACCTTTAGTCTCAAACATCAGGGTTTGTTTTCTGATACTGTTCCAAGTTGAAAAAAATATATTAATATTCATAATTAACATGCCAAAACACTCTCGTTGCAAAACTATTTTATGTTTCGTTTTTTTTTTTCAAATAGAGTTTTACAAGAAAATATGATTTCAGCCTTTCTAAAAAACTAACAAACAAAATTAAATTAATATGTTGTTTATTGAAACTTACTACCAATTTCTGATAGATGATTGTTTCAAAGTAAATCCAACACATTATTTTTTCAGTGTGGCTAATTGTATGAATTTGCATGATCTCGTTTTACACTTTCCTACAATCTTTTTATTGACAGTTAGGTTTTCCATTAAAATCACATTATACAAATTGATACAAAATCACCACCTTTTTAAATAGTTGCGTATTGTAATGAGCTCAGGTTGCATTATCCTTCTTTGTATGAGTTAAAACAGTGCTGGAAAACTGCCCAGGCATGTACGCTAGCGTGCTTGACTTTATATGAATAAAATCATCAACTAAGATAAATAAATGAACTGCTGTTTTCTGTCATGTCTGGTCATTTGTAGTGTTTGTTTTTGCTCAGCTCTGTTTCATGCTTTGCTTATGCGTGTAAACAGGAAATCGCAGAGCCGCTCTTCCATCTGAAGCTTGCCATGGAGCAGCTGGCGGCCAATCAGACGTTTCGCTGCATACTTGCGACTGTGCTGGCCGTCGGAAACTTCCTGAATGGCTGTAAGGTGAGGATGAGTGTATGAAGATGTGTGCAGTCACACCCGTCCCACATGATGCATGATGGTGTGTGTTTTACAGGCGAAGGGGTTTGAGTTGAGTTACCTGAGCAAACTCTCTCAGGTGAGAGACACTCAGGGCCGGCAGCCTGTGCTTCATCACGTATGTGTGTTATTGCTCCAGCTTTACCCACAATCCTCTGATCTGTACTCCGACATCACTGCTGTCACAAAAGCCAGTAAGGTATGAGGCTGTTTGGTATGCATGTTTTGTGTAGTATGAACAGAATATGGCCTACTGTTAAAAAATAATGAGAAACAATATGGTACAATATCGGTTCAGTCTCAAGCGCGTTATAACAGGCTGGTCTAGCCTGAAAAATACGCTTTTTTAAAAGCTATTTAAGCACAATAAACAACATTCGCGGGGCAATTCGTTTCAGATTTGTTTTCTGATTTAAAATGTGTAATTTAATTGCAAGTTCAGCAAGCAGTTTTTGAGATGTCAGGATTCCCCATTCATTTAGATAGGACTTGGTCTTGTTTGAGCTGCCCGGAGGCGTTGCAATTATGGTCGATGTTTGAACACTTTCCTTGAAAGGGACTTTGGTGAAGTAGCGTCGTCCATCTTTTTTACAGTCAACTGACTAGCTCAGCCAACATTTTCTGATAGGCCACTATGACCCAGAAATCGTTACGATGCATTTACCTCTTGAACTAGAAAGAACGTCCAGAGTGAACAGAGATATAATCTAGATAAAACAGATAGAAGCTCACCTTATTTTTATTAGTTTTGATTACTTTATTAGGATTCTAAAATATGGAAATGGTAATAGTGCATGAGAAGAAGAGTTTTGACTGGTAAAAATGCATTCTGAGTTAATCCAGATAGATTTTGGGATGATATCCAGTTAATTTGTATTTTGTTTTGAACATGTTTCCTAGTGACCATGTTTCCTTCTCATCTCTATCCCTCTTTTACTGTCTCTGATTAACATTCACATGCTGGCGGCTAGTGTGACTACACACAAGTGCAGCTGAATCTCTCACAGCTTGACTCACTTTGCAAAGCATGCTGGGATCAACTCCGACTACTTGAGAAGGATGGGAAGAAAAGGAAAGGTGGAGGAAGAAAAGAGGAAGGTGGAGAAGAGGCATCGCTCCATCAGAGGCTTACCCAGTTTCTGAAAGACTGTGAGGAGAGGTTGAAGGTGCTACGAGCCGTTCACCGTAGAGTCATCAACAGGTAAAACCAGTTGTTTAGCACAAAATGCCAAAACAGGTGAAAGCTATATTGTCATTGAAACATTTGCCTTGAACCACATGCAAATAGTTTTTCATGCAAATTAATTTAGTTTGTAAAAACCTTTTGACAAAAAGCCATAGATAGACATAAACAACAACAAAACAAAATTAAGCAAAATTGAAGTCTACAAAACTAATTTAAAGCATTTAAATAAACTTTAGAGCTATAAAATGTATGGTCATGAAACATTAAATTCTTGATTGGTATAGTTAATTTATTAAATGCTATTTCATCTTACCACACATGCAGTTAAGTGTAATACTTAAGTTAGCTCACCCAAAAATGAAAATTAGCCTGTGATGTACTCACCCTCGAGGCAACCTAGTGGTATTTGACCTTTTTCTTTCCGACGAATCCAATCGGAATTATATTAAATGATCCTGGTTCTTCCAAGCCTTAAGCCCTGTTCACACTACAAGCGACACTCAGCGACAAAGTGACACGACCCCATTCATTTCAATTGAGAGCTGGCGATTGCATCGACGTGCAACAATGGGGAAGTGTTGCTTTCTGTGAGCGATAGCAATTCCATTGGCGAGCCCAGATGGCACATTTACATTTATGGCATGTCCAGCGATGCATTCAAGCTATACAAAGTTGAGTTGTTTACAGGAGCTAAAGAAGCAAAGTTTCCTTACTTTAGCAAAGGTAAACCAGTCTCCTCTTGGCTTATAACTAAATCCTCCTTAATTTTTTCTTTCCAAATCCTCGTTTTGTGCTTCTCATTCGTGAGAGCATTCGTCACTAATCATGCAACGCCGACGTCCTTCGTCATCCACCGAAACGACTTCTGCATACGTCAGTTAGCGGAAGTGTGAAAAAAGTGTTTATTACATTTGAAATATGGATATTTATCTTACAAAAAACGCATGGATTCGCTACATGAGGCCTTTATTCACCCCCCAGAGCCACGTGAGGCACGTTTTATTACGGATGGGTGCACTTTATTTCACAACTACTGGACTGGATAAAAACCACCCGTTTATCCCCATTGTAACGCTTGGAGGGGCCAGGACAATTTTTAATACAACTCCGATTGGATTCGTCTAACAGAAGAAAGTCATATACACCTAGGATGCTTTGAGAGCAAGTAAAACACGGGCTGATTTTCATTTTTGGGTATAAAATGTCATGAAATATCCAAGACATCACATTGCTCAATTTGTGCTCAATTTTCCTTGCATTTAGATTCCACTCGTTCCTGCTCTTCCTCGGTTATTCGCATAGCATGGTGCGAGAAACGAGTGCAGAGGTGTTCTGTAAGACTGTCAGTGACTTCGCTCTGGAGTACAGAGCCACTCGCAATGCTATCCTTCAACACAGGGAGAGAGAGAAGGAGAAGCACAGCCAAAACACACCTAAACTCAAAACCAGACGCCAACAAAGCCCGTCTGATGTAAGTAACAGGCACTTTTCTCAAATAAGAGCCTGAACGCTTTTTTCAAACAGATATTTAACTACTTTATAGGTTAATTTTATGTATATTTAGAAAGTTAAATATTAACTTTATGTATATTTGGACACAGTTTATTTAAATTCTTATTAAAAGGTAGTTCTTAAGTTTAGGCATTGGGTATTTAAATAAAGCTTTATCAACCAAATGTACAAGTTCTTAACTGAAAAGTGTTTCTATTTTGGAGAAAGAAAAGATAACCAAAATTGACACCAATTGTGTCCATTGTAATTAGGAAGCTATGCATAATGCTGGAGTATTTTCTTTCACTGTAGGAGAATCAGGAGCAGGTGAAACTTGAAGAGGTTTTGAAGACTCCTGAATCATTGTCATCATCATCTTTCCACTTTGACTTCACTCTCCCACGACAACGCAGCAAGACGAGTGACAAGACAGGTAGCCTATTATAAACGTTATACATCCTTTAGTTGCATTCAAATAATAATACAAACACATATTAATGCTTGTTTTGTTCCAGGTTGTCACTCCCGAAAGCTGAAGTGGTGAAGTTCAGTCCTTATTTCCTCTAAAAGTGTAGCTCATTGACGTGTTAGCTCAACTACATTATTTGATTATGGAAGCAAAACTTGAAATAATTTTTTTTGTTTAATTATTTTGCATTGTTGGTAAGTTAGCAACTGTCACAAACCTTGGTAACTTTTGGGTTTTGAGTCAAAAGCAGCTTTGATGCTGAATTGATGATGAATTTCATTTTGGATGCTGAATTGTTGCTGTTCATGAATTGTTTTGTTTCATTATTGTTTTAATGCTCCATTGTGACAACCCCATATATTTTGACTGACTTGCTTACTTTATGTGTTTTACATGACATATAAACTACAATAAACTGTTGTAAACACAATAAAAGCATTCTTAACATAATTTCCTGTAGTGATTCAGAAATTTCAAATAAATTATGTTCATTAACAACACTGTAATAATCATTCAATGGCTTTGTGTTAAGTAGATGTTTGTAACTTTCTTAGTTTAGTTAATGTATTTAATGTGTTTTTTTTACAACAAGCATGGTGTTTTACAAAAAACAGTTCAATATCAGAATGCCATAGTTAATCAGTTATTGTTCATTATATACAACTCTTATAACTGAATATTTCCTAGTGTTTTTTTATATATTTCTACAACTTAGCGAAATTTTCTTACCTTTAATGGCAAATTACCACGTTTTAATGTAGTAAAATAACTATTTTTGCTATACAATAGTTACTAATGTAGTCGTTTTGTAAAGACACTTCGGATTTAACGACCTCTTAACTGAAAAATTGGATGAACAGCTTTTGTCTTAAAGTCTTAAATCCACCAATCAAACGAGGCCTTTGTTTAAAAAAGAAAGACGTACAAGTGAATGACGCGTAAATCCACCAATCAAAGCCATGTTGTTCTCCAGCGCGTTGAGATTTAGCCAATGAGATTCAAGGATGTTTAGAGCAGGGCGGGGCTTGTTTCCAGTGCGTGCTTGCGCGACGCCATTTCGTGCATTCGTCTGTTGGTCGGTGTCTACTGAACGAGCTGATACGGACTGTATCCACAAAACAGTACAGCACCGAATTTTAATCATTTTTAGTCTTAAACTCCCGGTGAGTATTTTGATTCGACAGATTTTTTTCACTTTTTATTTTTTATTTTTGACTGACTTTGAACTATCTTTGGATAATTTTTTGTGTTTTTTTTATTTTTAATGCATTTTTCTGGTCATGTTCTGCTTGGCTTTGGTGGCGTACATTTTGTGATGCCGTGGTAGAGCAGTGAAAACATGTTTTGAGAGGACCGCACGATTTTTATTTTATTTTTCACCCCATTTTTGCAGGACTACTGCTAGAGCAGCTGGTTTGTTTGATTTTTGAAGTTAATGTGGAGGAAATGTCTCATATGGACCGGTGGTTGTGTTTTCAGGATGGGGGTCGTTTTTCCCTCCATGTCCAGGATTCAGAATATAAACGCGTTTTAAGCCCATTTTTAACCTGACAGACTGTTTTTCCTAACACGACTAGACTGTTTTTAATCGGCTGTAGACATTGGGACTGAGCTTGTCCTTTTTAATACGGTTATTTTTGCTCTTGTTTTGTTTTTGAGGGTCGTTGCGTTCCAGTCGGAATCGTGTCCATTGATTTTTCATGCGACGTTTTTGCAGGGTGTGAATCATGTCTCGGCACTTTTAATGGACTGAGAAAACACGTTTTCTGTCTCATGCAATAATAAATATCAATGCATGGACATGTAACATTTTTTACATTTGCACCCAAGTCTGTGCGAAATCATGTAAACGGTAATCTTTCCATTAAAAGTACATCAAGAATGTTGAATTGAGTTGGTTGCATTAATATTAAATAAATGCTTGAAGAAGGCCCAGTGGGCCAAAAACAACATTACTACCTTTGGTCAAGTGCCCCCATGCTTTATGTTCAAAATTACATCATATTTGTATGTAATCCAAAAGTTCAGCCCATGCAGCTCTTCTAGTTTGAAATGCAAATATATATATATATGTATGTCCCTAACACCCACTGATGATGTGTCTTGAACAGTATTTCCAATGCAATTTCACATTAGAAAGTGGTTTAATTTAGCTTTGTCTTCATGTGCTTGATATAGAAAATGCAAGTATGTCTTATTTTGTCTTCAGTAAATGGTAATCTTGTATGTGAAATACACCAAATCATGTTCCCCTCACAGTTCCCCACTAGGCACCCATCAGGATCATATCCAAACTATAGTATGAAGCAATTAAAACCAATTTAGTTTTTAGCCATACTATGTGTAGATCATGGGTTCCCAAACATAAGAATCATACACACGCCAATGTATTGGTATGAGTAACCAACCTATCCACCACTTTCATTATTACTTTAATGTTTTTCTTATTTATTTGATTATAGAAAGCAAGGGGAGTATATAAATGATTGTGTACATATTGTAATTGACTTTTACACCTAAAGGGAGTGTTGCAATAAGACCTATTTTATTTCAATATTTCCTATTTTAAGCTACAAAGCAGCAGAATATAACATCCCTACAGCTGTAGTGTTAACAGTGTTTAATGAAATGGGAGTGATCCAGTGTTGTTGCATTGCAATGCCCTTATTTATTTATTAAATTTGGTTTGTCACAAACTATGCAGCCCACACTTTGGGAAACCCTGGTCTAGACTACAGAGCATGCTGATGTTAATACCTTTGCATACACCACACATGTAGCTCTTTAAAGTCATGCAGGTCACACTTCTATTCTCAAGTCCATATTTTACACCAAATTTGTCATACATGTTTTTCAGAAAGATCATTGAGATTTCAGGTCTGTCAACCCTAAAGCACTTGGTTGTGTAAAAAAAAATCCCTGCTTTGGGGAGCTAAAGATGTTCATTTCTGATTTTATTAATTTTGTTTTTTTGTAGTTTTTGAGGCAACTTTTTTGACCCACGTCAATCCGTAAGTTGTTTTTTCTTTTATTCTCCACTTCCGCACCAATCTTCCTGAAAAGTGTTTTATTCAGACTAGCTTCCCATTTGCTGTGTAGCCTGCACCTACTTCTATCCCCTTTAAAACTGACGTAGCATAATAAATACTTTAAGTAGTCTTCAGGGGTGCAAACTTGTCACCTTTCGGCGAAATTCGCCGTTTTCACCTTGAAATAGGTCATTCTCGTGAATCGTGTAGATCTGTAAAGATAAAATAAAATAAAAATGGGGGTCGTTGTTGTAGTATCTGCGAGTCATCTGTGTCAAGTCACCTGTAGCGTCCCATGTTGGCAAAGGAATGGACCCGCCCTACTCTGCCGTCTGATTGGCTTACCTTTATGATCTTTCCCTCATCCAACCAATCTCACTCCTGAAGCCTAACGTTTAGACTGTCCATATAGATTAGTCTGTTTGTAGCTAGCTAAATTAAGTTCGCCATAGAGCAGGACGGAATACATTTGTTTGTATCTGCTATAAAATATGATGTCCCAGTTTAAATGGTGATTACCGCGTGAGTAGGGATGGGTATCGTTAAGGTTTTAACGGTATTACTACTCTTATCGATACTCCGGTCTTTCATAATTTAGCCCCGAGACCGATTAAATACCGGGTTTCGGTACCCATCCCTACGCGTGAGGTTGCTGTTGCGATAGCTATGAAGATTGTAAGTTGCGTTATGGCTACATTAGTTCGCTATCATTTGCAAAAATGCTCCTTAGTCTCGACCTTAACATTTGTCTCGCATATCAGCAAGCTATTACTCTGACATGGAGTCGATTTGAGAACCGTTCGACCTACAAGTAAAGCATAGCGTTTAATGTACAGTAATACTAGTATCACTCAGCTCAAGTGGAGGCAGCGCTAGCAGCTAAGTGCTAAGTGTCCGCCTGTTTCAAGACGGAGAAACGCCTCACGTTTAGCCCGTCAGCTGCTTCAAAAATTTGAGTACTGAAATTAAGATTTACAGTGGTTTATTTGCCCTAAGTTCATGTAACATCATAACAACAATCTTTCTTGGTTGTCTTGTTTCTAGTCCAAATATCTAAAAATGATTTAATCAAGAAGCATTTTCTGCACAAATTCAATTATTTTCTTCACCCCTGACGAGTTTGCACCCCTGAGTCTTGTGGAATTGTTTTTCTTTAGTATAATTAGAAAAGCTTTCATTGTCTAAATAAGCTTGAGCAAACAGGCCAGCAGACACCAAACCACACGCTTCAGAGGCTTAACGTCCAAAGACACTAAACCACTCCTATAGAGAATCATTTTGACACTGAGGTCTAGCCTTATTTTTGGATTAAATGGTAATATAATATAAATGACAATTATACATTTTAAGTCTATATATAATAGATAGTATAATTGAAGACAGTTATACATTTCTACATTCTACACACTAGTCAACATTTGAAGTGGATCAAAACCTTTCATCAAAGTTGTCCTAAAACCTGAAACCAAAATGCATTCTTGTCTTAGGACAACTTTGATTATCTTTTATGATCCACTTCAAATGTTGACTACTATAGTTTTTTAGTATGTGTGTCACTTAAAACACAGTTTCTGTCCTTCCATGTACAGCTGTGTTCTGGAAGAGTGCAAATGAGTCTTCATCTTGATGTGGTACATGTGTTGTAAGAGCAAGAACAAACATCTAAATTTCATATATATACAAAAAACTCATTGTTTTCCCATTAAATAGCAGTAAACTTTATTGAAAAAATACCCAGATTTACAAGACTGAATCCTCAATTAGCAGTGGTGAAAACAATAGTAACTAACATAATTTGGTCTTGACTTTATAGAATAACTCTGTACAATTGAAATAGTCTTGACTAAAATTGCTGTAACTTAAAGCAAAGGTAGCTGCTATTGTACAGCTTATTACGTTATAGAAACATAAAGGGTCTAATTTTCCTTAAATTCTTATTGTTTTGCAATCTATAATGGTGCCTGAGGAGATTTTGATTTGCGTAGACCTCTGACTCGTGCTATAATTGGCCCATAGTGACTGTTTCACCTGCTTTAATCCCTATAAAGTTAAAATGCAGACACACTGATATGAATCTTTTTGTTGAGCTATAATGCAGACTTAATGGTGCGTCTTAACTGTGCCGAGGGCATCGCTTGATATATTTTTTTAATCTCTTGGTGGCATGTGAGTTTTTTTTTTTTTTTCTCATTAGCACAGGATTTGATTGCGTCACATGACTGGGAAAAGTCACTCTATTTGACACTTTGAAATGAAAGGGTTTTAGATAGGATCATGTGACATTGAGTGGATTTATATAACATCATGGTGACATGGCTGTTCTTTTTCAATTGGGAAATCTGTCTGGGTTTAATTTTCTTTGCCACTGGGTGGCAGCATCTGAACAGTAACCTGCTTGTTTGACCTTGGGAATGTGTTGAGATTTGGTGTGATGTCTGTGAAAGTGCGGTGGGTTACATCACCCCCCACCCACCCACACAGTACGACCTTCACCCACAATGCACTGCTGAGCAGCAGCTCAACGGTGTCCAATAACAACCCTCTTCTCTCCAACAGAATCAGGCAGACAGACGACACGACCTGAATTACAGACAAAATGGAGTGAGTTCTGACTATTCAACCCCCAACATCCCCCTCAGCACACTTAAATATCTCAATGTGCACAGCATGTGGCGGTCAGGTAGCCGCGTGTCCGTGTCCAAGAATACTGCCAGAACATTGACCAGTCCAGCTCAAACATACCAGTTTACCCCTCAAACGTGTAGTAAGCACCGCAAATGATCCACACCAACATAACCAAATACATTTTCCTAAATGTAAAATCACCGTTTAGTGCATATCCTCCCATTTTACACTGTTAAACCCATAAACCAATACTATAAAGCCTCTTTTTAAGCCTGAATGCAGCAGGTGTTTAGTTTCACTTCCGCATGTGTGATATCTCAGCAGGCCATACATTACCACTTAACCCACTCAGCACTGGTTCATACAGATATGAATGAGTGCCGCATTTGACCAACAAAGTGCATATGATTACAACATACACGCCTGTAGTTAATTAATCTTCTGATTTCAAATGCATACCTATGCACATAACACAGGGAAGCTTCATATATGACTGCTGTGGCTTTTGTTTTATCATACTAGTTGATATAACTCATGAAATTAATGTCTTTTGATTGTTACAAACTGTATCTTAATGTTTGTTCTTCACTCAAATGCCTTGTTCTTTGGTAATGTTCATAATAGTGGAGGAATTGGAAATGTTTAAGTATTGATCATGGCTGTAATCATTATGTGGTTCCATTTTAAACCAAGAAAGTCATTTGCTTTGTAATTATATTATTTTGTTTCTTATTGTAAGTAATTCATCAATAAGTGGTATTATGAAAAAAAGGGTTGCACATGCTGTTTCATGTTGACTTTATATTTCCAGAATGAACCCGGTCTCACTAGCTGTTTCCATCCATATATATTTTTTATGCAAATTGAGATACTGCATAAAGTTACATGCACGTGCAATTTTAAAATGCATATAAAAAAAAGACATAAGTGCTCAATTTTGGAGGATCAGGTTTTTTATACAATTAGAAGTCATGCACATAACCTCCAATATAAATGCATTTACCGAACAAATCCTTTGATGCGCAACTAAAACAGATCCCGGGATTGGATAACCAGTGGACCAATCGCATTACACACTTTCTAAAATATACAGTAATTCTGAAATGGAATATTTGCTTTCTAGAACTGTTTCAAACAATTGCATTCACACACATTAGGCCAAGATTACATGGCGTTATTGGATTTCATCCGTTGCATTTGCAGCAACTTCCATATTTATTACAAATACATTGCACCAGTTTCCCAGGAAGAGATCATTCTGTTCTCTAGAACATATGGAATGGAAACGGCTTTATTTGCAAATGTTTTCCATTTTAAGTTAACTTCACAACTTTGGATGGAAACATAGTTATCAAGGCCGGTGACGATGTTATTGACAATCTAATTTGTCCTTCCTATCTCTGTCGATCTTCTGTACCCCTCTATTCCTCTCTTTTTGCCCAGACATTCCCCCACTACCAGCAGCCTGATGGCCAGCAACGTCACCAACAAGACGGATCCACGTTCGCTGAACTCCCGGGTCTTCATCGGGAACCTCAACACCATGCTGGTGACCAAGGCGGACGTGGAGGCCATCTTCAGTAAGTACGGGAAGATTGTGGGCTGCTCCGTGCACAAAGGCTTCGCCTTCGTCCAGTACGCCAACGAGAGGAACGCCAGAGTTGCTGTCAACAGTGAAGATGGGCGGATGATCGTCGGACAGGTGCTCGGTAAGCAGAGTGACGTCCGCCTGGAAGATCTCATTGATGCAAGTCATTGTAGACTAATTTCTTACCTTCGTTTTCCAAGGATGTTTCAATTATTTGAAGGACATTTCCTGTTTAAGCTAATTCAAAGTCCTTTTTAACGCAAGTCAATGGTCTTGGCACCCATATTGTTAACAGTGTCTAAGACTGTTGCAATGCCTTCAGACATGCAAGACCAACTTGATCTACTTTAAAGGAGAAATGCTGAAATCTGCTGGCCAAACTTTACATTTGAAAGGCAAATTATAAATCGACAACTATATTTGCGAATGTGCAATCCCTATGTCTATAGGAAGATTATAGTGGCAGCTGCAATAATTTAACCAATGGATGATTGGCTGTTTTATTTAAAAGGTGCAACTTTTGTCATTATGCGTTGTACTTTATTTAATTCATAGTAATATGATTGAACTGTCTTGGTATATGTGCAGGCCTTGGTTAATCTCACATATTTATTTTTATTTTGGGGTGAATTGTGACATGTTGTAATATTTAGCCTGATATGGATAGTGGAGAGGGAAACTGAGATCAGGAAATTTCTGCATAACTTATTTAATTTGACGTGGTTTTAACCCAAAGTTGAAGCTCAAAGAAAATCCAGGATTTTTGACGTTGTGTTGCTATGTTGTGCCCTAAACCTTTAGATATGGCATTATTTGTAGGGATTGTTAACCTTCAGTTGCTCGATGGTGATTAGTCGTCACAGAATATTTCTTAAAGTTTTAGGATGACTTAAAGTGATAGTTCACCCAAATATTATGTCATTACTCACCCTTATGTCGTCCCAAACCCATAAGACCTCTGTTCATCTTCGAAACACAAATTAAGATATTTTTGATAACTTCTGAGAGCTCTCCGACCCTCCCATAGACATCAATGTAATTGCCACGATCAAGGTCTAGAAACACAGTAAGGACATCGTTAAAATAATTCATGTGACATCAGGGGTTGTCCTCCTCCCACTGTATGTCCACACATGTAGCGGAATGACAATAAAGCTCAACTTGACTTGACTTGGATTATTTTAACGATGTCCTTACTGTGTTTCTGGACCTTGATCGTGGTAATTACATTGATGTCTATGGGAGGGTCAGAGAGCTCTCAGAAGTTATCAAACATATCTTAATTTGTGTTCCGAAGATGAACAGAGGTCATATGGGTTTGGGACGACATGAGGGTGAGTAATTAATGACGGGATGTTCAATTTTTTGGGTGAACTATCACTTTAAGATACATGCTTTTGCATGAGCACCTTTTTTAAATGAATTAGATTAATTTTGCAGATGCTTTCAACCAAACGACTCATTTTGTGATCACTAGGTCACATCTTTTTTTTTTAATGTGTGTTCAATCTTTCTGCTTTTTCAGATATTAATCTGGCTGGTGAGCCAAAACCCCATCGGCCAAATACTAGTAAGCGCTCTGCAGGAGATATGTACAGGTTTGTATTTCATATTATTTTAATTAAATGTTTTAATTTTTATGTAGAAGTATTTTTAGCCCTGCTAATTCTTTAATTGCTTTCTCCTCCAACAGTTCTTCATTTGATCTGGACTATGACTTTCAGAGAGATTACTATGACAGGTGAGGTCGCTCACAGATTCACTGATAAGAGCTTTTGTATTATTATTCATTAATGGCTTTGGTCTGGACGTCTGAACTGGGATTGCTGGATTCCAGGAACGTGTGTTAATCTGAGCGTGTGTTTTCAGGATGTACTCGTACCCGTCGCGTGTCCCCCCTCCTCCTCCTCCGCTCTCGCGGGCGGTGATTCCCTCCAAACGGGCGCGAGTGAGCGTGAGCGGCGGCGGCGGAGGCAGCCGCAGGACCAAGAGCAGCTTCTCCTCTAAGAGCAGCCAGCGCACGTCCCGCACCAGTGAGACCGCACACTATTCTCCATTTTATACATCCCTCTTTTTTATTCTTGATTAAATCCATTTATTGTTCACTACTAAATGATTATAAATAAATGTATATATTTTATAAGCACATTGTTCTATACATGCATACTACTGGTCAAAAGTTTGGATATTTATCTTTTCGAAAGAAGCTTATTCTGCTAAATGAGGCTGCATTTATTTGATCAAAAATAAAAACATTAATATTGTGATATAAATACAATTTAAAATAACTGTTTTCTGTTTGTTAATATTGTAAAATGTAATTTATTTCTGTGATCAAAGCTGAATTTTCAGCATCATTACTCCAGTCTTCAGTGTCACATGATATTCAGAAATCAAACTAATATGCTTATTTGCTGTTCAATTATTATGTTTGATACTCTGTTAGTAATTATTTTAATTCTCAATGTTCTTAATTTTTTCTGTTTGATTATTTGTGGCAAATAATTGATTTTTTTCAGGATTCTTTGAACAAAGTTTGGTAACATTAGAAGTGACTTTACGTCACTTCAACTCAAACATTGCATCATTAATACAAGTATTACTCTCTTTTAAAATAACTTTTGAATGGCTGTGTATCACGATTTATTTCACAACTGTTTTCAACATTGATAATAATCAGAAATATCTGTTGAGCAGCATATTAGACTGATTTCTGAAGATCATGTGACACTGAAGACTGGAGTAATGATGCTGAAAATACAGCTGCACATCACAGAAATAAATTACATTTTACAGTTTATTCATATAGAAAAGTGTTATATTAAATGGTAATAATATTTCAATGTTTTGAATCAAATAAATGCAGCTTTGGTGAGCAGAAGAGACTTCTTTCACAGATGTCACAATCATACCAGCAAACTTTTGAACTGTAGTGTACATTAACTAATAATCACCTCCATGTCTGAGATGTTTAGTGACCACCATTCATATCTCTGTGTGTGTGCAGTGAGAGTTGATGATCTACAAACCATTAAGAAGGAACTGACTCAGATTCAAACACAAAGTGGACTATCTGCTGGAGAGCCTGGAGCGCATGGAGCGAGACCACGGCAAGAAATCAGGTACATGCCACACAGACTGCTGACCAAAACCCCAAAAAACGACTCTCTAACGACTCTGTCCTCATGCTTCTACACAGAGGTGAAGAACGCCAAACCAGATGAAGTCTCACCACAGCACTCCAGCGGAAAGAAAGAGCGCGAGAGCACAGAAATGAACGACTACGAGGACGAGGGAGACCTGCTGGAGGAAGAGGAGGTGAGTGAAAGACCAACAACAGCGTCAGAAATCATGACTCGTGTTCACCAGTCGCTTTTGGTTTGCGCAGATCAAGAGTCAAGGAAGGGAGGATGATGAGGAGGAAGAGGAAGGGGAGCAGGAGGAAGGGGAGGATGATGGAGACAGCGCCAACGGAGACCATTCTTAAACACGACAGACACACATGCATGCTCACCGTGAGATATAGAGTAGGTGCTCTGACCTTTAATGCACACTTAGTTTTATTTTATAAGTCCAGAACAATAACTAAGACTCATGTGGATCATGAAAATGACACTCTTTAGATGATCAGTCGCATGAACCCTGACTACAGCCACCTTTCCACGAGTTCGCGTAATTCTTGCATTAAAAGGGTTGAATGCATTTAGGTTTTGATTGCAGTGAAATCTCCTTCATTGGTGTGACATTGAACAATTTTACTGCCAAGCTGTTTTAAAGACTGGCAACCCAACAGCTTGATTGTGTTTGTGAAAATTTGGAGGAGGAACCACTTAGAAGTGCTGTGATTTGGATTTTACCAAAATATCGGTTATAGGTTGTGCTTTGATGAAGGTTAACACAAAAAAGTAACTAGTTTCATAACTTTTCAACCCCTTAAAGCCAAGCTCAGTATTTGTCAGTAATAGTTCCTATCCTGAACGATAGTGGTTTAGTGATTGACACATTGATGAGCCAATCAGAATGCATTGAACTTTTAGATTAGATCTCTTAAAGAGACACAGCATTTTGTACATTTAACTTGATAATTTGTTTGTACTGGCAGCGTAAGGTTGGTGTAAACCAATTAGATTGCCAAGCCTAGAAAACAATTGCTTTCCCACTTCAGGCACGTACAAGTTCTTCTCCTTTGGTGTTTTTGAAGTCTGTGTGTGTTACGGTGGGGATAATGGTGGCTGGAGTTTGGGAAATGTTTTTGAGGTCTTTCAGTCTTTAAACCGGCCTGTGCTGATGGCTATTACACAGATGCACTCAAATACTCAATGAACGTTTGTCTTCACTGACGCTGTCCATGATTCTTGTGGTTGTGAGACCCTTCTGTGCAGATTTACGATCTTAAATGCACCGTTGATTGTTGTCGCCGTCTTCCCCAACACATACAAGTTAGATTGGCTCGCAAGAGTCTCAAATGGTTCTCCAACTGAGTCCCAAAGCTCTTGACGGACTTTAGTCCCCAAACCCTAACTAACTGAACCCATTCATTCAAGTGTGTGTGCTGGTTCAGGCAAAGCAATGGTCCTCTAGGACAGGGCTGTCCAAACTCGGTCCTGGAGGGCCGGTGTCCTGCAGAGTTTAGCTCCAACAAATCTGCATGGAAGAGTCTAGTATGCCTAGTAAGAGCTTGATTAGCTGCTTCAGGTGTGTTTAATTAGGGTTGGAGCTAAACTCTGCAGGACACACCGGCCCTCCAGGACCGAGTTTGGACACCCCTGCTCGAGGACTTTTGGTAATAAATGTAGAGTTACTCGTCCTGACCAGTGGGCGGCAGTGTGGCCCCGTTCTGTTATTTAACCACACATACTGTTTGATTGAGCTGAACTGTTTTATATTTAATATGTGGTCACTGAGTGTGTGAGAATAAGTGTACAGTGAATGTCATTTTACCTGTCGGTTTATATCTGTGTACAGTGACACTAAGAGCTGAATTTGCTTCTGGTAAATACAACATGTTTGTAGCCGTTTTGTTTTCATTCGGTCTGTGTAGTAAGTTTCAATAAAACTACAAATGTTCATGAGATGTTGGCTCTTATTGCAAGAATCTTGAACACACGGCTATGATAAACTGCTTTTTTATTTTCCCCAACATGTAGCCATGAAGTGTGACAAAATGCAATGTTTGCTTTTAATTGTGCTTGCAGCCTTACAAGTTGAGACGTCTCATCAAATGCCTTTCTGAAATGTCTTCATATATTTTAGCAAAAAAAAGTCCTTCATTCCAATGAACTAATTAAAATAAACGCTGATTAATTGGAGTCTTTCAACAGCACTCCCTGCGGTCGCTGCACTTCAGTTTCTGAATGGTGATTGTATTGCTGATGTTAGTCACTGATGTTTTTAGTGCTTTTATGTTTTATTAGATATATTTGGTGTAGATTTGTGCTGCTGTCGTACACAATTAAATCTCGTCATTTTAAGGCCTGAAGCAAATACTTGTAGTTTCAGTTCAGCTTCTCTGAGATTGATATTTATTTTAAATTTGTTTAGGTTTTCTTGAGCTCTGTGAATGTTGTTACATGCTATTGAATGTTTGTTTAGGATGTGTGATGTTTAATAGGGTTAAGACTAGGCTTATAAAAACCGGTCTAGACAAGTCTCTTTTTTATGAGAGATCCCATTCATCTGTCGATCTGTCTGTCGCTGCAAAATTAGAGGACCTGTTAAAACACAACCCAAACCGCTCAAAACATTTTCTGTTTAGGCTTCGGGAACCTGTGAACTTATTGACCCAAAATGTTTCTGGCAGGTACCACCGTATGAGATGTAAGATTCCCATGGTTTTTACATGGTGCTCCAGTGAAGGATTTAGAGGTCGAGCACTGATTGAGTCATTCCTGTGGCTCAAGAGATTTAGCAAAGGTCAGAGAACACACATACTGATTAAAAAATGACCTATCAGCGTCTGCCAAATGCATGAATGTAAATGTATTTTCATTTATTAGTGTTAATTATATGGTCAGTCATTCAGACCCTTTGGTTTCACCAACTTTTCGAAGTTTGTTATAGTGACAGTTAATCAATTTTTTTTGTTGTTTTACTATTCTAGACTAGTTTGTATATGCTTGTACAAAATTGGACCAGTCTTGGTTGTTTCCAGGACAAACCTCAAATTGTATGTGTGTGTATATATACTGAACAAAATTATAAATGCAACACTTTTGTTTTTGCCATATCCAGCAACTTCACACAGCCATTGAAGAGGAGTGGACCAACATCTACAGGCCACAATCAACAACCTGATCAACTCTATGTGAAGGAGATGTGTTGCACTGCGTGAGGCAAATGGTGGTCACACCAGATACTGACTGGTTTTCGGACCCCCCCCCCAATACAGTAAAACTGCACATTTTAGAGTGGTCTTTTATTGTGGCCAGCCTAAGGCACACCTGTGCAATAATCATGCTGTCTAATCAGCATCTTGATATGCCACACCTGTGAGGTGGATGGATTATCTCGGTTCACTAACACAGATTTAGACAGATTTGTGAACAATATTTGAGAGAAATAGGCCTTTTGTGTACATAGAAAAAGTCTTAGATATTTGAGTTCAGCTCATGAAAAATGGGGGCAAAAACAAAAGTGTTGCGTTTATAATTTTGTTCAGTGTATAATTCATAAGTTATTGTTTTTAGAATATTTTCTTGTGTTTGGTTGTACAGTTACTGGGTGACTTGTTGGGTAAATATTTACAGTTTTGTGAAATAAGTCTGAGAAATTAACTAACTAGAGCTGGATGCTATATATCGAGATCGCAATAAAATATGTGGAGAATGATGATATACTCTGGACATTTTTCCTCGATATGAATTCATCTAACAGCCGATCACACAGCAGAAATAAAGGCGACAGCAGCAGTCAATGTTGCTATATTCTGCCTGTCTCTGTCTGAATGAATTGTGCGGTTTCATCTGATACACAAACTCATGTGACACTCGCAAGGATTTCAGCATCTGCATCTCAATATGAGGACATGAACACGTAGACTTCATCTCCAGAGCTGCTCTAATGGTCACTTCACCAGCTTTAAGCAGTTTTGAGAAGAAAAAAAAACTACCGTCATTAAACACTGAAACTGAAAGACCTTAATGACAACCTGTCAAAATAAAAGTATGGTCTGAGGACACAATGACATCTGATGGCGGGTCATTTAAGTGAATTTGCATTTGCACATTCCTCTATGACATTCGGTCTAGACTCATTTGAAATGAACTTGCATATCAATTTAATTAAATGGGGATTATTTCAAACAAATGAAATGACTCTGTGTGTTCTTCTGGCGCTTTGGAAGCGGACGGATGCAGGAACAATCAAATTAATTGAATTCGTGACACACATCTGCTCGATTTCTCATACAGCGAGTGAACGAGGACCAATGAAATGAAGATGAAGAGAACAATTACTGCGTGAAACATGCCACAGATGGCAGAATTGTACACCAGCCGGACACGAATATTCATCTTCCTTACATGCAACAGCTGTCTCTCTCTCTGTGTGTCTCTCTCTGCACACACACTGTCTCACTTTCTCTCACACACTGTCCTCTCTCACTCCTCTTCTCTCTGTCTTACTCTCTCTGTCCTCTCTCTCTCTCTCTCTCACACTGTTTCTCTCTCTCTCACCACACACACACTGTCTCTCTCTTCTCTCTCCTCTCCTCTCTCTCTCACACACTGTCTCTCTCATACTGTCTCTCTCTCTCTCTCACACTGTCTCTCTCACTCTCAACTCTCTCACACACACTGTCTCTCACAACTGTCTCTTTCACACACTGTCTCCTCACCACTGTCTCTCTCTCTTCTGTCAACTTCTCTGCTTCTTCATCTCTGCTCTTTCTTCATCCTTTTTTCTCTCAGTCTTTGTTTTATTATCCTGTCTCTTTTACTTTGACATACATCACTCCATTTTATTTTATGCTGTGGGGAAATCTATTAATATTCACCATCTATATATCAGTCTCTCTATCTTCCAATTCATCTATCTGTCGGTCTGTCTATCAATCATCTATCTATCTGTCCATCCGTTCCTCTATATCTGTCCACCCATCCTAAATAACTGCATGCTAACACTCTTCACTGTACTGATCAACACACACACTTGCACTGCAAACACAAATAACACACCTGCACATTCACTTGCTTAAATAAGCAAAGGTCGACACACAGACGCACACTTCTCCAAACAGAGAGTTACACAACTTTCTGCAAGCACACTCAATCTGGACTGTTTGCTGAAGCGCAGGTCTCACGGTTAGGCAAACACGAGTCCATGCAAACACACATGCGTGATGTGACATGAATTTCATGCAGACTCTTCACGCTGACAGGCAAACAGACATAATGGACTCACCAAACCAGAAACGTAACGAGAACACAAACACCCTGGTGAACAATGAACAAACCCTGGTGCAGCATGGGAGATCCTTCAGGATGTTTGGACCACGAAGTGATTTATGTGTGTGCTGCAGCGAATCTGGCTTGTGTGTGTGTGTGTTGAAATACCTGTGTGTTTCTTTGAGAAGGTTGTGTGTGTTTTGAGACAGTGTGTGAGTGTTGTGTGTGTGTGTGTGTTGGTCTAAGGATGACTTGCTAGAATGTAAATGAGAGCGAACAAAGCGGGCCGTGAGCGACGTGAGATGCTTTAGAGAACAAGACACAAAGAGAAACTCTTACTAGGGCACTACGAAAACTGCTGACTACCTGCACACTAGTGTTTACACGTCACATTACGAGGCACTGAGTTATTCGCCTCATGCCTGTGTCTTAAATGATCAATTTATGTTATCACTCAGCACATTTAATCTACATGCATTTATATTGAAACAATAGCTTGCGTTATTGTTATTATTGTTCTGAAAATATTCCTGGTTTACTCTGTTTGCTCTTACGATATTTATTTTAATGTATATTTTACTATTTTGAGTTTATTTATTTAATTTGTTAACAATGACATTTCACTCCATTAACATTTTATTGAATACTTTTTTTTGTTGTTGTTGTTAATATCACTGGTTTACTACATTTTTGGACAATTAAATTACAATAAATTGCACATATAGAGAAAGTGAAAGGCCACATTCATGCAAACTTTAACACGCTGTTTGGCTGAACTCAGGAGTAAATGCACATTCATGTATAACTGAACCGACCGCGTTACGTTTTTAGGACTCGGAGGTGCTTTGACTGATTGGTTGATCTGAACATGAGGTCTCCTGTGTGTTGAATGTTTTAACGTGAGACTCACAGAGACACAGATAGGAGATGCGTTTCATCTGAAGGGTTTACATGTGCGTAAGAGAAGAACAAAAGACTGACTGAAATGATCAGTGTCATGTGTGTCAGTTCCTGTGTGACATCATCCGGCAGGAAGTGACATCAGTTTGGAGGGAAACCCACAGCACAAACGTCAGTGAGTATTACCGATGGATGCGATTAATGATGTGTAATTGTCGATCGGAAACATCCTGAGTGATCCGGTTACTCAAATAACACTCTGATAACATCGATATCACAAGACAATAGAAAAATACTTGAAGTGACATCCTTGAGTAAATAATCAAGCTAGAGTTTATCAAATTATATATATTACATTTATAGAAGTGCTTCTTTAAATTATAAAACAAACACATTTCAAAAGTTATAAAACTTATAATGTAGCAGCTCCGCTCATTGTGCTGCATCTCAAAAATACAGATGGTATTTTGCATATTTCGATCAAAAAATGTATTCTGGCAATCTGAAAAACTCATGGAAATGGAAAAAGGTCTATCGCAGTGCATTGTGGGATGCAATTGAGTGCATTTTGTCCTGTTGTGTATATTGTAAATGATCATATAGTAGGTCATCTGGTTATCCTGTGTGCATTGAAACAGTCATACTCTACACTGCTCTTCTGATGGGCCTCTTCTCTGCTGCTGCAGTAATAGCCGTTCAGTAAAAAGCTGATTTTCTGTGCTGCTGAAGCTGATCATCTGGGTGCAGTCATGCTAGTGTGTGTGTGTGTGTGTGTGTGTGTGTGTGATGTTACACTAATGTAGGTCAGCCGCTAGTATGATGTCGTCACTGCCTGCAAAATCACCCTCAGCCAATCAGACGAGAGAGACGAGCAGGAAAACAGGCTTCCCTTTACAGAGCTCTGCAGTACACACACACACACACACACACACACACACACTCTCTCACGCACACACATCTGCTGTTAATGTACACGACAGAGAGAAAGAACCGTGTTGAATACAGTTGTGTGGTCATTGGTAGCTTGTTGCAGATACGCTTGTTGTTCTTTTGCCTTTTAAAAAAGATTTGACCACTGACATCTTCATTTCAGTGTTACAGAAAAAATATATATATGATGGATTATAAATATATAGAGGATATACACTCACTGGCCACTTTATTAGGTACACCTTGCTAGTATCTGGTTGGACCCCTTTTTCCTTCAGAACTGCCTTAATTCTTCGTGGCACAGATTCAACAAGGTGTTGGAAACATTCCTCAGAGATTTTGGTCCATATTGACATGATAGCATCACGCAGTTGCTGCAGATTTGTCGGCTGCACATCCATGATGTGAATCTCCCGTTCCACCACATCCCAAAGGTGCTCTATTGGATTGAGATCTGGTGACTGTGGAGGCCATTTGAGTAAAGTGAACTCATTGTCATGTTCAAGAAACCAGTCTGAGATGATTTGAGCTTTGTGACGGTGCATTATCCTGCTGGAAGTAGCATCAGAAGATGGGTACACTGTAGTCATAAAGGGATGGACATGGTCAGCAACAATACTCAGGTAGACTGTGGCGTTTAAACGATGCTCAATTGGTACTAAGGGGCCCAAAGTGTGCCAAGAAAATACCCCCCACACACCATTACACCACCACCACCAGCCTGAACCGTTGAGACAAGGCAAGATGGATCCATGCTTTCATGTTCTTTACGCCAAATTCTGACTCTACATCTGACCGTCGCAGCAGAAATCTAGACTCATCAGACCAGACAACGTTTTTTTCCAATCTTCTATTGTCCAGTTTTGGTGATCCTGTGTGAATTGTATCCTCCGTGTCCTGTTCTTATCTGACAGGAGCGGCACCCGGTGTGGTCTTCTGCTGCTGGAGCCCATCTGCTTCAGGGTTCGACGTGTTGTGTGTTCAGAGATGGTATTCTGCAGATCTTGGTTGTAACGAGTGGTTATTTGAGTTACTGTTGCCTTTCTATCATCTCTAACCAGTCTGCCCTTTCTCCTCTGACCTCAACGAGGCATTTTCGTCCACACGACTGCCGCTCACTGGATATTTTCTCTTTTTCGGATCATTCTCTGTAAACCCTAGAGATGGTTGTGCGTGAAAATCCCAGTAGATCAGCAGTTTCTGAAATACTCCAAAAACCATTCCACGTTCAGTCACTTAAATCCCCTTTCTTCCCCGTTCTGATGCTCGGTTTGAACTTCAGCAAGTCGTCTTCACCACATCTAGATGCCTAAATGCATTGAGTTGCTGCCATGTGATTGGCTGATTAGCAATTTGTGTTACCAAGCAATTGAACAGGTGTACCTAATAAAGTGGCCGGTGAGTGCATATCCCACTGTTTATAATAATGTTCAAAACAATTTACACTGATAAACATTTCAAAATGATGATGATTATATTTCATGCAAAGATTATTGAAGTGTTTTAGAAAACAATTTTATTTTATACTTTAAAAATTCATTTTTAATTGATTGTTTAATCAATTAAATATTAAACGTGTCTAATGTGTAATAAATAACACAATAATAAAATGCAAATAATGCATTTATATACTAAATTATAATTTCTTTAAAATATCCTAATTATATTACTTTTTTCATCATAATATTAGAATTAAGTACACTGGATGTTCATTTTCACAATGCAAAACTAAATATTCCAGGCATGTTTATGCTTTCTTGTAATTATTCATTTATTTGCATTAGACAAAACTAATTAAACAGTCAGTTACGCAAGAAAAAAATAATAATTCAGTGAGAAAGTTAATATGATTGGGATGGGATCCCGTTGACAAATTGATTTTTAACTTCTAAAATGTTAAAGACAAACATATTTTTGTGCTCTCAATATGATGTTAACTAGAGAAATGTGCGCTTAGTGTTTGTGTGGAAGCGGTTTGCATATATATATATATATATGTGTGTGTATTTTGCAACAAATTTTAAATATATTGTCTCTATATCCCTAATCAACACTAAAATAATCCTAATTATCCATTATTTTTATTTCAATTACTGTAACTTATTTGCGATGATGAAGATCGTAGTTCATTCCTTCATTAAAACTGTTAAAGTGATATTTCACCCAAAACATGACAATTCTGTCATCATTTACTGGCCCTCGTGTCGTTCCAAACCTGCATGCGTTTCTTTCTTCTGTTGAACTTAAGAATATGAGTAACCGAACTGTGGACGGTAGCCATTGACTTCAATGGTATTTCTTCCCATGCTATAGAAGTCAATGGCTACCAGCAGTAGTTCGGTTACTCATATTCTTCAAAATACAGTCTTTAAGTTCAACAGAAGAAAGAAAAGCATACAGGTTTGGAACGACACGAGGGCGAGTGCATGTTTTTTGGGTGAACTTTCCCTTTAATGATCATTTAGCCAGCACATTTTTCTAGATAAGTGTGACCTAAACTACCCCTGTGTTCTGGAAACATCGCCTCATGAAGAGAAATCCTTATCAAAGTCTGGCAGCTGGGCTTCGAACACGACGCCACTGAAACTGAGACCAGCTCCTGCTAAACTGCAGTGTGTTTGTGTCTGCGCTCCTGCGTTGTTGTGTGTCCTTTTAGCCGGCGTTCGCTGTGGTCTTTGGCGACGGGTCACATTGTTTGCGTTATACAGGGCACTTTAATTTAGCAGATGCTCTGTTAGACTGAAATAGTGGCACACTGTCTGTCAAAGTAACAAAGACACTCTCTTTCCCATTAATACCTGATTGTTAACATCAGGAGAAAACGTGGCTTATACGAGTCCCAACAATAAAAGTCATCATGAAATCATAACCGCACATTCAACATCAGCTCTGTTCATTCTGGACCAATAACTCATCAGAGCTGATGAGCACAATGACTTAAACCTGTTCGTCTTCTAATATTCAAATATTACACTGAGGGCTTATGCTGCTGTTGAAAGAAAATATTGTTATATTATTGTGGTATTATTATAATGATTAAATTACTTTGTTATTAAGTTTTATGATTATTTAAATGTCTATACTGTAATTATGATTATTTTCATTTCTAAGCTGAGTTTGCCATGAAAAATTAATGAATGAATAAATGACATAATAACTTACGGGTAATTTTAAAATAAAATATTACACTAAAATTGCTCATATAATTGTTATTATATTGTTTTAAGACAATACTATTCAAATAATATTAACATTATTGTATTTTTTATGAAAGTTTATTGTTATGATAATTTTAATTATATTAACAAACAAATAATCAAACCAATTTTTTTTTTTGTCAAATTTTATTCTGAAATTTCTTACGTAATTGTTAGTTTTAATCATTTAAGGAAAATTGTTTTCTTTTTAAATTATAAATATTATTATAAAGCAGGATTGTTTTTCTTTATTTATTTATTAGAAAGTTGAATTTTGATAGAAGATGATAGAGAAAGATAAAGAAAGAAAGAAAAAGAAAAAAGAAAGAAAGAATAAGAAGAGAGAGAAGAAATAAATAAAGAGAAAGATAAAGAAAGAAAGAAAGAAAGAAAGAAAGAAAGAAAGAAAGAAAGAAAGAAAGAAAGAAAAGGAAAATAGAAAGAAAGAACAAAAGAAAGAAAGAAAAGACAGTTAAAATTGTAAATTTTGTATCAAATATTAAGCTAAAAATTATCATATAATTGCAGGAGTAATGTTTAAAAAATAATCAAATCACTTTTATTGTCACATCACCACAGCACAAGTGCCTTTGAGTGAAATTCTTACGAGCGTGCTCCAGACAGTGCAAAACAAAACAAAACAAAACACAACAATTTAATATGGACAGTACAATTTACAGACTGTAAAGGAAGTGTGCAAAATACACATCATATACTATAATAGTGTACTATATAGACATACTTAGTAATCAGCTACACATTATACACCGTATGTACCAGTCTAACATTATGTAATCTATAATAATTAGATTACATAATAACATATGTACACAGTATGTACACCGTATGTACACATTCTATACATTATGTAATCTATACATAAAAATAACATTAGAACATTGTATATATGTATTTAGTTTGTGCTTTATAGTAGTTATAAACAAACAAACAAATACATAAATACACATAAGTTTGAATCAATGGGTGCCGCGGGTGTTTCAAGCTCTGCCGTGTAACACTTTTCACAATCCAATCGATTCGGGTCCCAGCCGGTCCCAGCCGAATGCTTTCAGCTGAATCCTCTGTTTCTGGGAGGCTGGAGGAAAGAAGAGCTCCGTCAGGCTGAAGTTCAGATCGCTTGAGCTTTGTGTGCGCTGACACTCTGACCTTCACATCTGCTGATCAATGATCACGTCTCACTGCGTTCCTGCGCGATTTCACACTCATGAAGAGAATCTGTGGATCGGTACAACAACGGCTGAATCTTACCGTAAAAACATGATTTAAGGATTTAACTTACACTTACAATTACATAAACACATTTCCTGATAATATACCAACCTAATGAAGATCTGAAATCTGTTACCTACTCTGATAATCATCACATGATGCACCAAAGCTCACCACAAGCAGCTTTTCCACAAGCTGAGAAGGACAATTATAATATCTATATAGATATAGAAAGTGCACAATGTCATTCACAAAAACTCTAAACACCATCACGGTGAGACTCATTAAACTGAAATATGCAATAAACATCAATTTAACTACATTAGATGTAACATACAACTCTAATACACATAGCTGATAAAAAACTAAGAAGCATAGTTATTTCAAAGAAAAGAAACATTACATTTTAAATGCAGTGGGAACCTCAATATATAGTTTTCCCCTGTAAATTTTACAATCTTTTTCACTCCCAAATACGGTATTTTACCGTAAAATTGTGTGAAATGTCTATTACAGTTTTTCACCATATACTGTGTATTAGGGGGAGTTACCGTTAACTATTTAACAGGTTTTTACTGTAGCATTTTTACCGTTAAATCACGGTCATTTTTTACAGTGTGCTCAGAAATAAAATAGGCTTCACATTGACTCGAAATCTGTAAATGGCCATTTTGTCTTTGCGTGTGGGGTTAATCGTATTGATACGTTCAAGCAAGTTGGAACTGCTTTCTGTTATCAGGTTTAGCACGGCTCTACAGAAAAGGCACACGGGCTGGCAGATGTTGTTTTTCAGCACGAATCCTGGGGTCAGTTAAGTGTTATCTTCCGGGAAAGGTTCACATTGTGCAACAGGGAGCTTGAGTTAAAGAGGGCCTTGAGACCCTGGGTATTTCCCAACATGCTCCTGGACTGACTGGACCCGCTGAGCTGAGCGTTTGCACGTGGATCACTGCTTTAAGGGGGGGCTTTCAAAGTTTACCATGATTTGACTAAGACTAACTGAAACTGTGCAATTTGAGAAGAAATGTTGCTTTCGTTATTAACGCATTAAACATGTCTAACATGTAGGACTCAAACTGTTGAGTTTTCTCAGATACTCCAGTGGATCTGCACAAAAGAGTACCTTTGATAGTTGAGTATATGACTGAGAACAATTCGAAACATGTTCATCATGCAACTCTAATTTAATTATTATTTTTAATAATAAAAAAAAAAAAAAAAAAACAGTGGACAAATATTTGTTTTTGTTTATACCATTGTTAATACAATGAAAACCAATGGGGTCCGATGCTATTTGGACTCCTAACTTTCTTTAAATGATATTTGTGTTCAGCAGAAGAAAGCTAAGTGATAATAATATGATAGTTAGATGATGATCTCTGTAATCATGTCAGTTTGAGTGATGAAATGTGTCTTTTAATTACACCTGGCAGCTGTAGCACACATCATAACAACACTTTGTGGTTTGGGTTCAGAGTTTAGTCTAATAAAGGATGTGAATGCAATTTGGTTTAATGAATATGTCTATAATTGTTCTCAATAATAAACTCCCAACAACCTTTCAATATACGGCCACTGTCAAAGGAAATACTCACTGGGTTACTAGATTTTTAGCGAATATTTTTTTGGAATATTTTTCAAATATTTTTTGGAATATTCTTCCATTTTTATATATATATATATCTTTAATGCTGCCAGTGTGACAACTCAATGCAAATCCGCGGTTGCATTTCACAAACTGTGTGAAACATGAACAGGTCAATAACAAAATTTCTGCCCAAATGAGTTTGTTAGTCTTGTTATAGTAAAACTTTGATATTTATTCTCTTTGTCCAAGTTTTGAGAAACTTCTACTCCTACAGAAATCTGCTGATCATTAATAGCCACAGTAGTCACTTTGGTTTATCTGACAGAGAAACGTTGTTATTAAGTGTCGCTCTATAGAGGTTTTACTTCTTTTGTCTCGTGATTGTGTGCAGTCTAAGTTACTAATAGACTATATAACATTACTCCATCAGTACTGGACTGCCCGAGGCGAGCTGTTATGATGAGGAGCGTCCTCTATTCCGTTCGTTTTCACAAATCACCCGTCGACCCCATTTGCATATCCTGTGCATTTCTGCAAGACATGAGAGATCCGTGTATTTATATCTTCTGAATCACACGAAGCTCTTGCTGAAGACTGCAGCGCAGCTGTAACCAGAACCTTGGAATGCGACGCGTTTTGTTCCAGCAGGCGACTCAACAACGGGAGCGAACCATTGCCAAAAACAGGGGGATCCGATTCAGAGGAGCGGGCTTTCGTCGACCTTGAGCGTCTGTTTATCGACGTGTTCATGGGTTTGGGGCAGGTTAAGTTACCGTAACACATACGACACACCACTAACCTCAAAACACCTTAACATCGGTGACTCGAGCTCCATGCAAATTGTGCGCTCCCCCATCCATAACTCAAGTGGACTTATTTGATTGACGGCTCCATATATTTTGTACGATTTTTTTTCCTGTGGCTCTAGAAAGGACAAAAACGGGTGATACAGACAGAGAGGAAAAGAAGGAGAGAAGATAAACAAACGCAGCTGGAAAGAAAGTGCGAGCTCAAGAGCGCTGGGATCGACCCAGGGTCAAGACTGAAAAATACATTTATATTTCAGACAAAGGAGTGTCAACTTTTGCTCATTTCTGTATTTTAGGGAACTTGGGCACGCAGACATCATAATTATTTTGACTAAGAGGTAAGTGCAAATTCCTATGGATTTATATCAGCCTTAATATTGTATGTTTATATATATATATATATATATATATATATATATATATATATAATGCATATTCATTTATATTCACATATGTGTCGCATTAATGTTTTTAATGAATGCAAGAATGTATTGTCTATAACTGCCTGTTGTTGTGCACAATGAAATAGAACGTAAATATTAATAGACCATAAATGCTGATAGTGCCGTAAGTATCCGTTTTAAACGACACACGAGACGTGACCCTAATCTTTCCAGCGGCTGGAAACGTGTAAACATAACGCAACATTAAATCCAGCTTGCTTAATATGAGCCATGCATGCATATATAATTTGGGCTGCAAGCAAAACAGAAGCAGCCCACATTTGTCCAAGAGTTTTTGGTGAGTGCGCAAACGTTATATTCCATAATGCTATACTGTCAGTTTACTAGTGGTTTATGGTCTTTGTTCGTGGATTGTGCAGATCTTGCGCAGGAGAGATGAGTACGTGTTGCATTGTGTTGATGTGAAGTTGAATTTGAAAAGCATAGCGCTGGCTCGCGCATGCAGCGGGCTGCTCCTCCAGCCGTGGGCTTTTCTGCGCTTCTGCAGAGCTCTGCTCGTAGACGCTCCTCCAGCCATGGGCTTTTCTGCGCTTCTGCAGAGCTCTGCTCGTAGACGCTCCTCCAGCCGTGGGCTTTTCTGCGCTTCTGCAGAGCTCTGTTCGTAGACGCTCCTCCAGCCGTGGGCTTTTCTGCGCTTCTGCAGAGCTCTGTTCGTAGACGCGCCGTGGAGAATGTGTGTCATTGTCAAAGAGAGGTGTGTCGCGGGCCCAGACAAACCCGCAAAGGCCCCTTCCAGAAACGACTGCACACAACAAACACACATAAACACCGTGTGCTGGAAATCTCTGAGATACACGGTCAGGGCTGCTGCTGGACAAATGGGTGTCCTAAGCAGAATTGTATTGTTGTGCCCCCTCCCCAAAAAATTATGGATGTAAAAAAAAAAAAATAAAAATAAATATTATATACAAATTACAATTAGACAGTTACCTATGGCTATTATTTTATTAATACAGTTGTCTGATTGATTTTATAGTCTCAAGCATTCAAAGATCACACAAAAGATAACTGAGCAGTTTTACTATGATAAAAGCATGGTGAATTTTAGTAATAGTTGTGATGTCCACATGTTTTGAGCACCGGCTGTAGCATTTCTATCACAAAAAGGTGGCCAAAAATTCATGATTAAGTGGATATTTGAATTAGCCTAAATGTTCGGTCAATATTAAATGACTTGATCATTTTGTTAGTGTACCAGGCCTTTGGCTCCCTTTACAGGCATTTGTAACAATATGTAATGTAAATATCTAAGTTGTTTATTTTGTATTGCATTATGTATTTTAACAGTGTTTTTCAATGAAACCATATAATTATTAACCGATCACCTCATTGTTTTTATATATAATTTATGTTAAGTAGAAAAATTTTAAAGTCTCATTTTATTTGCATTATGGTATTTTATTGTTGGCTAAATTAGGCCTGTTTTTGCCCCCAGGCAAAAATACTCTGCCTACCAGGCTGTTTTCATAAACAAAAAAAATATGATCTTAATACGTCATTGTAAACTATTACTTGAAATAGGCTAAAATAACGGGTCTCTCTCGGCTGCTCCGAGGCGGGTCTCGAACCAGAGGAGGCCACGGCCATTCGTTTCTGTCGCTAGTGCGTCCTTGAGATCAGGTGAGTGAGGTTTACTAGCACAGCATCGACTCGCTGGCCTCTGTTACACTAACTAAACCGAGGTTAATTTGTGCTTACCATCCATGGCTACAAGAACTATGATTTTTGGTTATATTCGTAGTAAAACTAAAACCATGAAAATACGTTTGTGGATTGTGAATGCAGGCTACCTAAAAGTGATGCACGGGCTTCATCTTTTTTCTGTTTTTCTTTTCTCTGCGTCAGATCGCTGATGTCTTTTCACGGGCATAGCTGTCCATCCATTATGATCATTTGCTTTCAGCCGCAAACATGAGGCGCGAGCGGTCACCGGTCACCTGTGATTGGCCTACTGCGTCTGCGTTCGCCATCTGCATTTTTATAATTATATATATATGTTAATATTTAGATGTTTATTTATGTATATGTTAATTATAATACTAATATAGAACAAAACTGTTTTTTTTTTTGAGCAACTGGGATGGTGCCCCCTGGGAGTCGGTGCTCTACGTAAACTGCATACTCTGTGTACACGGAGCGGCCGTACTGTAACACGGTTATCCCCCGGCAGTTAATCTGGGGTCTTCAGCGAGTCATAAAGCCTTTAAAGGGGTAGTTCACCCCAAAAAAATTAATACATTTGCCATTTACTCATAAACATATTTTGTATTTTATGTAACGTAAAATTAAATTTTACACAATATTAACGATATTCTTTTCTGTACAACAAAAAAATGACAATAATTCACACTGTTGAGCGCCAAAACGCAGAATAAAACTAGTCTATATGACTATATTCCACGTCCTCTGAAGTCACATGATAGCATTGTGTGAGTAAGGTCAAATTTAACTCATAAGTTTGCTGAATTTTCTCAGCAGCACTCAAATTAGCATATTATAATCAGTATGATGTAGAAACGCCTCTTTTAAAAGTCAAAATGAACCCCATAGCTACTGTTGTTACTCTGAACATTTAATCAGTTTTGTCTTAATCTTTCAATAATAACCGTTCAGTTTTTTCTTGTCCTCTGATTTGATTGGTCTGAGCTCCAGACAGGCTGTCAGGTTGTGTATTGCTTGGTGACTCGTGACACTCGATCCGGCTGATTCTCTGTGTAACTGCACTCTTTCTAGTCTGATAATTGTTTACATAATGGCTTGCTATTTTCAGTCGATGTCATCAATCCCTCTTGTTTTTTCAGCTCCTGCCCCTCCAACTACCTCTCATGCTCTCAAGTTCTGGAATTAAAAACCCATTCATTTTCTCAATGGTGGTAGTGATATTGAACAATAACTTACAAAACCATCAAAGACAGACCTACTGTGAGTTACAAGCTTGCACAAGCTTTTTACTTTCAGTCTGGTCCTCACACAGAGTTGTCATATAGCTTCGAATGACTTTGAATATAGTGCACAAGTTGTATGGACTACTTTTCTTGTGCTATTTGAATCACGTTCCATTCTTGTCTCCTTTTATACTCCACAGTAAAGCAGAAAGACACACAGGCTTGTATCAACATGAGTGCGATTAAATTACATAACTCCACAGTTTAGGCGATCTGCCCCTTTAAAGACTCCCAGTCTCTTAACGTGAAGTCCCTACTGTCTTTCACAACATTACAGCTGCTCAGACTGATGAAGGTATGAGCAGCTGGTCTCGGGACTTTGGCCACCCATTTTGAGTCTGGTATTCAGAGTTGTTTGGGTTCTATTCGTGGGTTGGGCTTGTAAGGTAAAGAGAATTTCAGCTCCTCCTTCACAGACTGCAGACCACACCAGCACTGATCTCTGTGTTCAGTGTTGTTCATGTAGTGTGTGCTGAGTGATTGTACGGCACTCTGTGTACAACACATCATTACTACACGAGCAGTGAGTACAAGAAGAGATATCTTTAGACTGACTCAGTATAGTGTGATGACTATAAACCATCCATCTGTCAGCAAACTTTCATTTACTGGTGGTGTTTATAATTTGTCTGTTCTTACTTTCTATCTATCTTACATTCTATTATTCCAACATTCATTAATCTATCTATCTATCTATCTATCTATCTATCTATCTATCTATCTATCTATCTATCTATCTATCTATCTATCTATCTATCTATCTATCTATCTATCTATCTATCTATCTATCTATCTATCTATCTATCTATCTATCTATCCTATTGTTCTATAGTTCCATATATCATTCTATGTTCCATATATCATTATATAGTTCCATATATCATTCTATAGTTCCATCTATCATTATATGTTCCATCTATCATTCTATAGTTTCATCTATCATTCTATGTTCCATCTATCATTCTATAGTTTCATCTATCATTCTATAGTTCCATCTATCATTCTATGTTCCATCTATCATTCTATAGTTTCATCTATCATTCTATAGTTTCATCTATCATTCTATAGTTTCATCTATCATTCTATAGTTTCATCTATCATTCTATGTTCCATCTATCATTTTATGTTCCATCTATAATTCTATAGTTTCATATATCATTATATAGTTCCATCTATCATTCTATGTTCCATCTGTCATTCTATGTTCCATCTATCTATCCATCCATCCATCCTATTGTTCTATAGTTCCATCTATCATTATATAGTTCCATATATCATTATATATATCATTATATAGTTCCATCTATCATTCTATATATCATTCTATAGTTCCATATATCATTCTATAGTTTCATCTATCATTCTATAGTTCCATATATCATTATATCTATCATTCTATGTTCCATCTATCATTATATGTTCCATATATCATTCTATAGTTCCATCTATCATTATATAGTTCCATATATCATTATATATATCATTATATAGTTCCATCTATCATTCTATATATCATTCTATAGTTCCATATATCATTCTATAGTTTCAGCTATCATTCTATAGTTCCATATATCATTATATCTATCATTCTATGTTCCATCTATCATTCTATAAAGTTATATCTATCATTCTATAGTTTCATCTATCATTCTATGTTCCATCTGTCATTCTATGTTCCATATATCTATCCATCCATCCATCCATCCATCCATCCATCCTATTGTTCTATAGTTCCATCTATCATTATATAGTTCCATATATCATTATATATATCATTCTATAGTTCCATCTATCATTCTATATATCATTCTATAGTTCCATATATCATTCTATAGTTTCATCTATCATTCTATAGTTCCATATATCATTATATCTATCATTCTATAGTTCCTTCTATCATTATAAAGTTATATCTATCATTCTAATAGTTCCATCTATCATTATATAGTTCTATCTATCATTATATAGTTCCATCTATCATTCAATCTACAATTCTATAGTTCCATATATCATTCTATAGTTCCATATATCATTATATAGTTCTGTCTATCATTCAATCTATCATTCTATAGTTCCATATATCATTATATAGTTCCATCTATCATTCTATAGTTCCATCTATCATTATATAGTTATATCTATCATTCTATAGTTCCATCTATAATTCAATCTATCATTCTATAGTTCCATATATCATTATATAGTTCCATATATCATTCTATAGTTCTATCTATCATTATATAGTTCTATATCATTCTATAGTTCCATATATCATTCAATCTATCATTCTATAGTTTCATATATCATTCTATAGTTCTATATAGCATTCAATAGTTCCATCTATCATTCGATCTATCATTATATAGTTCCATATATCATTCTATCTATCATTATATAGTTCCATCTATCATTCTATCTATCATTCTATAGTTCCATCTATCATTATATAATTTGTTCTATCATTATATAGTTCCATCTATCATTATATAGTTCTATCTATCATTCTATAGTTCCATCTATCATACTTTCTATAATTCTATAGTTCCATCTATAATTCTATCTATCATTCTATCGTTTGTTCTATTATTTTATAGATACATCTATTATTCCATAGTTTCATCTATCATTCTATAGTTCAATCTATCATTCGTTCTATTATTCTATAGTTCCATCTATCATTCTATAGTTCCATTTATCATTCTATAGTTCCATCTATCATTATATAGTTCCATCTTTCATTCTATCGTTCGTTCTATTATTCTATAGATCCATCTATCATTCTATAGTTCCATCTATCAATATATAGTTCCATCTATCATTCTATCCATCACTCTATTGTTCCATCTATCATGCTATCATTTGTTCTATTATTCTATAGTTCCATCTATCATTCTAACTATCTATCTGTCAGTTTGAATTGAATGTAAATGTATGGAGTATAAGAGCACAAGCACTGAATCAGTGTAATACTCCCAGGTGTCTTTGCAGTGCAGTGTGAGACTGGAGTGATGAGAATAGTACGGGTGAAGCAGACAGATGAACAGTCACTGATGTGACACCACAGAATCGTGTGTTTTGTAGATCTGCTCCTGATGGTACAAAGCTCCCTCTGTTCCCACACATCCTCCAACTCTTCAGTTCCAGCTATTTTTGCTCTCTGTGGGTTTCTCTCCTCATTCATTCACTCACCTCGCTCTGCGGTCTTTAGCTTGTGTACATCTGAAGGAAGACGATAAACACCGGTTTGTAGGTGGATTTGAACCTCGATTTGTGAGACCAGTATCTTGAGTGGAATGAAATGTTTTGGTAGTTGACATTCAGACTGTGCAATAAAGGATATTCACGATATATTTGCAATAATATTATTGTTGATGTAAAATTGACAATCATTGTAAATATCTCAATCACTGTAAAGCACCTTTAGCTATGACATTTCCTAAATAGACTGGAAATGTTGAGATGTTTTATAGCCCTATTTGAAAAATAATCTGTAAATGAGTTGTTATGGCTCGTTGTAACCGGTCATTAATTAGTGCAACTGACTTAATAATGACAGTTTTGCGGTGATTTCACTCCGCACACATGTTGCTTTTGGCTGTAGAGTTGTTTTGTGACTTTTATGCTGTGAAAGCAATTACAGAAAATCATTTTGATGCAGTGTTTGCGTGAAAACACTTTCTTGTTTTGTCTTTCTTCTTGTGGACTGCGTTTTCTGAATGATGTCACGTTATGAAACACTGAATCGGTGCAGAACTCTGGGTAAACCGAGGGTTTACATAAGCAAAGAAGTTCGAGGCGTTTCAGTGATGTCACATCCTCATAGACGAGGTCATAGATTACATCTGCATAATAAGATCTGGAGGTTTTCTGTGTCATGTCCAAATGGTGACGAGCCTCCAGCGTGAAGGTCGTTCTTGGAGCGAGTGTGTGCTGGAAAGAGAACATCTTGTCTTTCAGTGATGTGGCTCTTAATGATGCACTTCAGTTACGCAAGGATGCTTAGTCACGTCGAATGTTTGATTCTCTGTAATGAGCCGAGACATTGCGCTTTACTGAAAAAATCACAAGTACACGCTGAGCAGCAATGAGAGAGAGGATCAGCAAGTCAACTGATGAAATCCAGACTCCTGAGATTCACAGAGAGTGAGATTCCTTCATACTGCTGGAGAAAGACATGCATTATATGAATGGATGGATGGATAGATGGATTTCTGGCCAAATTCCCACCATTGGCCCTTGTCAATCATGGCCTCCTAATAATCCCCATCCACTTGATTGGCTCTATCTCTCTCTCCTCTCCACCTGTAGCTGGTGTGTGGTGAGCGCACTGGCGCCGTTGTCCTGTGGCAGCCGTCGCATCATCCAAGTGGATGCTGCACACTGGTGGTGGTTGAGGAGAGACCCCCCCCCCCACATGATTGTAAAGCGTTTTGGGTGTACAACAATAATACACAAAAAGTGCTATATAAATGCATCTATTAATATTCATTCATTCATTCATTCATCATTCATTCATTCATTCATTCATTCATTCATTCATTCATCATTCATTCATTCATTCATTCATTAATTCATTCATTCATTCATTTCTGAGTCAAAATATCTGCATGCCAACATTGTATTTCTGCTGCAATTTCTGATGTATGATGCTTGTCAGAATTTAAATGGACATATTATATAAACTATTCAATTTCTAAGAAAGATATGAATTGTTATGATTCTGTATACATCTACTGAAAACATAACTATTTTATATTTTAATTAAAACCATTTATAAATGAAGTAAATAACTCAACCCTGTCATACGTTTACAACCCAGTAACAATGAGAAATACATATATTTGTGACAGGGTTGTTAAGCTTGACAATACCCTCCCTGACTATAATATGCCTAAAAAAATATGAATAAAATGTATGATACTACTAACCATTTTCTGCACCACTATTAAAGAGACCCGAATAATGGCATTTATGGTAAATTATGTCACATATGAGCAGAGCCTAAATTATTATAGGTGTAGAATGGTCTGTGTTCAGAATGAGGGACATAACTTTAAAGTTATTTTATTTTTTTTTTTTTAATACATAAAATGTCTTTCAGTTTTTCTTAGAAAAAAAATATATATATAGTTTTTACAAGAAAGTAACACTGATAAACGCATACATTATTGCAAAAAAAGTGTAATAAATAACAATAATCATAGAAAATATGAACATTTTGTTTACAATTCTTTAAGTACAATCTCAGTGAAGTGCCTCAAAACGTAGATAAGGTAGATATAAGACCTTATTTTATGCTAAATAATATTACAATTCAATAATTATATATATATATATAATTATGGAATTGTAATACTACATACTGTAATATATATACACACACACACACACACACACACAACACACACACACACACACCACACACACACAACACACACACACACACACACACACACACACACACACACACACACACCCCACACACACAACACACACACACACACACACACACACACACACACACACACACACACACACACACACACACACAAGAGAGAGAGCGCATGAATGAATGGTATTTATTTAACAAATGTATTTATTGATGTTATTGCGTATTTTGGTAGATCAATCTTAAGGATTTAAGTCTTTTTTAAAGTCATAAGTTGAAGTATCTGAAGGTAAACAAAGTTTTGTCTTCTGGTTTAATCAGAGAGCTGGAGATCAGAGCAGATTTTGGTGTAGTTCATGGGGCTTTAAGGTCAGTAGTATCTGCTGTAAGTGTGCTGTTTGTCTGTGCTACAGTGTCAGACGACTCTTGCAGAGGTTTAGTTTAGTCCGCGCTGGTTTGAAGATTTTCACTTTTCATCTTCTGGCAGTGCATCATGTTAAAACATGTAGGGCATTTTTAAAGGGGTCATATGATGTTGCTAAAAAGAACACCATTTTGTGGATTTGGTCTAATGCAATGTGTTTATGTGGTTTAAGGTAAAAACACACACTATTTTCCATTATTTTCTCATTATTTTCGTATTGTGATACAGTGTCCCGGCACGACGACACAAAAACAATGAAATCCATTACAAACGAGGCATGTGTTACATCCAGTGAGGACATAATTACTGATCATAATGACTCATACCGTCTTTTCACGTGAACATCGTAAACATTACCATGTCTGCATTTGTGATTAGAGAAACGACAAACAACAATCACTACTCTGCACAGCTCAAAACTCACGTTTGAAATCGTCAGTGGCAAATTCGTTAATTAAGAAAACATACTTACAGGCTGTGAGTCAGAAGCACCAGACTGTCCTTGCAAAGCTGGAATAGAAACAGTCTTTGTGCACAGCTAGCATCAGGCTAGCATTACTCTCCCAGGTTCAGGACACAGTCCTCAGTTAATTGTGCTGCACACACTCCAACATTAGGGTTGAACTGTTCTGGAACAGTGTTGTAAATACAACTTAACCACTGATTTCTAGTTGTGTCCTCTTTTGGAAGCACAAACAAAGTAGTTTCTCTTTCACAACGAAATACAGCGTCTCCAGGACCGGCGCCGGCGGCAGCAACAACACTACAGCCAGAATAAAAGTCCCGCCTCTTTCTTTGCGTACACATTTGGGCGGTGTTTTGTAAATCTTCCCACACTGTGACGTAGACATGTGGGGGCGTGTTTAAATGAATATCTCCTTGGGTTTGAGACTTTAGTTTTTGCAACTTCAGGGATCGTATCTATGCACAATCAGCTTGTAACACCCCAAAGAGAAAGGGAAACTTGAAACCGCATCATATGACCCCTTTAAAGTCGCTCCAGTGCAACCTCTAACAGTTATTGAGTGTCTCAGCAGCAGAGAAACATGATGCAAATGCATTACAGTCTGGAGCCTATCTCTTTATAACTCATTCAGAGTTAAAGTATGATCATACTTTTATGTTTTGTTGTTTTATATATATTGCAATTGATTCAGTCCAGGTTCAGTAAGTCTATTTTAATATTGTTATTTTTTAATTTATTTACCTAAATATTACATTTATTTTATTTATTATTTAATTCAAGAACAATTTTTACCCTTTTAAAATTAATTTATAATTTTTTGAAATGTTTTTTTTTATTCAACTTTAACTGATTGTTTTACCTTTGAGGAGGTTTTTGATAATTTAGCCCCTAAAGCAGAGTAAACCCACACAAACATGCACTTTTTATAATGATTAATTTATTTATATTTTTATTAAGCCTATTTATTTATCTGTACACCGCATTGAACTCTAGATTTGGTCTCTCCACACAAACTCTTCGCGGGTGTTTTCTGAAGCAGCTCGAGGTCTCTTTCAGCCCAACATGGCTGAACTCCTGAAATAGCACTCGGTTAACACACACTTACCAGTAACGTCACGCTACACCGTCCTCAGCTCTGGGTCACTACAACAAGGACATTCCTCCAGACGCCCATGAGACTGACTGACTGAGGCGTTTCTCTTTCTTTACATACAGTGTTCACAAACTGCTTTCTTGATTGACCGTGTGATGTTTGTAACATGAAAATATGATTTTGTCAAGCTAATGTGTTGGTGTGTTTTCCGAACATTGCTTGAGGTTTGCGTGTGTGCTGGACAGTCACATGTGGCCTGACGTCTTGAGGAAAGTAATCCACACCGATATACAACTCTCAACTAAATGAGTGTTGTTTGACGAATGTTTAGATATGTTACAGAAAAAAAACTGAGGAAGAAACTCATTTTGCAGTACCAAATGTCTCTAGAAATCTGCAGGTTGAGTTTCAGTTCTGTAGTAGGGCAGGACACGTTCAGAGGACCGGCTGTATTTTTAGGCGTTACGATAAAGGACACTGGGATATGTTGTGACCGCGCTATTCTTGGGCCAGCTGTTGTATATCGGTGTGGATTACTTTCCTCAAGACGTCAGGCCACATGTGACTGTCCAGCACACATGCAAACCTCAAGCAATGTTTGGAAAACACACCAACAAATCACGACAGAGCTTGACAGAATCATATTATTTTTTTCTAACAGTCATTTAATTTTTCTAGAAAACAAGACTTAGGCCTAATATCTTGTCATTTTGATTCTCAATACAAAAATGACAAGATATTTGGAAATAAAAGAAAGATGTAGTGTGCAGAGTGCTTGAACACTTTTATGGTGCAAACTGGATAAACACAATAAAACAACAAAAACATGCATTCAATTCTTTGAATGCATGTTATTAAAAAAATACAAACATATTTGTTATTGAGATGCAGCCATTGTAAAATCAAGGGGGAAATTGTGTTGACCCGATATTAAGCTCTGGTAACTCTCATTTCTCTCTGTGATTATGCATGTAATCATCAGTGATAAAACAACACAAACCCTGCTCACATCGGTGAAATCCTGTAAATTTAGCTCTCGATGCACAGAAGCACACAGCATCCTCAGCTCTTGCTGAATCATTGTTTGGGTCGACGACACACAATCCTCTTCCAGCTTTTGATTGAAACCCTCAATATCCACCATACAGCTACAGCAGTTCAATCATAAAACCCCAAACTGAGCCCAGATCAGCACGTCATCAGTGTCCACATGCCATCTGATGTGAGTTTGGTTCAGTCACGGTATTTACTCTTTACTGGATGGCAGCTGTTGACTTGTTACTGGTGTTTGTTAAGTCAAGCATCACTGTTAGTATTGTTACTGTATTGTGATTTGATCAAATCTACAGAAGTGATTTCCATCCTCAGTATTTCTGTCTCTAAAGATCTAAACTGTTTTAAAATAAGATTTATATGTATGCCCATTTTCACCACATTAAAAAATGCTTTGGTAAACTACAATTATGACATAACATGTATGTCAAATATAAAATTAGTGTTATTCTTTTTTTGTTGAACATACATTGTAAAGCGTCCTTGAGCTCTGCAAATGTATATATAAATAAAACTATTATAATAAAACATTATTAATATTATTATTATTATTAAAATGACAATGTACACATAATAATAAAATAATAAAAACTGTGACATAGTCATTAGTAGGGTTGCAAAGGGGTGGAACATTTCTGGTACATTTCTAGAAACTTTCCAAAAATCCCGGAAAGTTTCCGAAATTTACTGGAAATTTTCCAAATTTTTGCAACCCTAGTCATTAGCAATTATTACACAAGTCATAATTATGGCAAAAAAATCCAAGTTACGTCAACTAAATTATGATATAAAATGTCTTACTACAAAACTACAAAAAAGTTATTATGAGATAAAAAGTCAACAATTGTGACAATACTAAGTCATTATGAGATTTAAAAAAAATAGTTAAAAAAACTATAATAAAACAAAAACAAAACAAGAAATAAAATGTCAAGATAAAATGCATGCATAAAAAAACAAAGAGATTAAAAAAAATACTTAAAAAACTCAAATTGTTTTTTTCCCCCAATATTTTTTAAATCTCACAATTATGATTTAGTATGTCAAAAATGTTGCTTGTTTTTTACTTTTGTTTCAATATTCTCACAATTATGATTTAGTTTGTCTTTATCCCATAATTATGATTTACTAAAGCATGATATTTTTCTTATGTGGCAGAAATTGACTTTCATCCATGTGACGCAAAATGAAGCAAGATAAGACGTCTTGTTTTCTGAGAAATTTAAATGAGTTTATAATTAAATGAAGTAAAAATATCTGCCAATAGGGTCAGAAAAATACTCTTTGTTCCCTTTGATTTCCGCTGCTTTTCCTGACCCCATTGGCAGACATGTAACAGCAGCGTGTTTGCCAGCGGAGTTGTTTTTGAAGTCCCAGCATAAGCAGGCCATGAGAGAGAGAGAGAGCGAGAAGAGACAGAGGAGAGAGAGAGAGAGAGAGACTGAGAGAGAGAGAGAGAGAGAGAGAGAGAGAGAGAGAGAGAGAGAGAGAGAGAGAGAGAGAGAGAGAGCTCTGTATCAGGGCCAATGCTTGTGTAACCGCTAACATCTCTGGATTTATCTTTAGTTTTTCTGTCTGTCCGTGTTATTTCCTCAGACATGATCATGTGTTTCTATAATGTTCTGCACTTTTATAAACTCTAGCATTGATGGTTTCCAGTGAAAATATTCCATTCAAATGTTTGGGGTTGATAAGGTATATAATGAATAAATATTGTTTGCTCTCCGAGGCTTCAATATTCAATCAATATACAGTAAAAACAGCAAAACTTTGAAATATTAATATAATTTTAAATAATACTTTTCTATTTGATTATGTGCTGAAATGTAATTTATTTCTGTGATGGGCAGCTGAATTTTCAGCATCAGTCTTCAGTGTCACATGATCTTCAGAAATCATAATAATATACTGATTTTCTGCTCAAGAAGCATTTATGATTATTATCAATGTTGAAAACAGTCGTGCTGCACAATATTTTTGTGTAAACCGTGATACATTTTATTTTTCATGATTCACAGATCCTAGAAAGTTCCAAACAACAGCATTTATTTAAAATATTTTGTAACAATAAAAAGTATTTACTGTCACTTTTGGTCCATTTAATGCATCTTTGATGAATAAAAGTATCGATATCTTTACAAAAATAAACACAAATCTTACTTGCGCAAAACATTTGATCAGTTCCAGTCATATCAAGGTTGGTTCACACCGTTTGCATGCAGTGCACAATCAAGCACTGATTATCATTCAACGTGCAGATGTAAATATACTGATATTCACCACTACAGCATCCGTGAATGCTGTAAAATAATATTTAGTATGATTATGCAACATTTCTGTCCAAATAGCAGCTTTAGTGTAGACGTGTGGATTGAAAGGCTTACTTGTGTTTGTTCCTGGCAGAAGGTTTTCCACTGTTTTCTGGTCAGTGCTGTTTAATATGGTTTTAACTAACTCCATCACGTCATTTGGGTCTCATAGGGGCTTGTAACAGAGACATCTTTGTCAAATACATGTGTTGCACAACATCCTGCTGCGCAGTCAAAACCAGAGTAAATGAGCTTGCTGTCCAGTGATGTTTGTGCAGATACATGCATCTTCTTCTTACATGCATGTTGTGACATTTTAAAGACCCAGCCTGAATATGCTGTTTTATCACATAATAGGAAGTAAAATGAGTTGTGGATGCTGGGAATGTGAACTTTTCAAACACTTCAATAAAGTTCAGCTGAGCAAGACAATCAGAAACACGCAGCGTCAGATTCCAGACTGGATGATTGTCTTTGACCGTGCAGGGTGTGATTGAAATATATCTGTATATTCAGAGCATATTAGCATGTCTGGTTGAGGCTGTGTGGTTGGTATCGATCCGTTCACTCCTGCGCAGCATCCATTAGAGTCCGTCAATAGACCCGTGGCCTGCTTTCACTTCACTTTCCCTCTCCATGCCAATATTCCTCTGAATCAACCCCAGCAGTCTCTTCAGAAGCAAACTGCATGGGTTTGGTGCTGTTTTCGTTGTGGCTTTAATTTACAACACGTTTATGGAGTTCATTTAACAGCCTCAAGGGGTGATATATAAAAAATAAAGAAAAGTAGCTAATTATATTTAGCATTAATATATGAAAATTATTTAAATGAAAAAATATATATATGTTTTAAAATTGTTCTATGTTTCGATGTCTAATATTTTGCATCCAAATTCGAATTGATTTATTGTGTCTGAATACCTTATTTCTGCCTTTATCCCCCTCTCCAATATTCTCAGTGCAATAACAGAATTATTGATAAAAAGTCAATTATAAAAAGCAAATAGTTGACTTATCTAATTTAAATATTGTACATTTGAAATGTATTGTTCTTGACAGGTCTTTGTGAGATTCCTCTCAATCCTCCAGCACTGCTGATTAGTCTTTAATAATGATTTAATCATCTCTTGTCATGCTTTAAAGACGTGCAGACCTTGCTAAAATACACTCAGTTTTCTTTGAGCAAAATGTTTTAATTAATTAAATATTTACAGACTTTTTAAACATATGAATTATGATGTTTTCTTTTGATTTTGTCAGTAAATGTGGCATGGACTTTTTTTGACAGGTTTTTGTGAGATTCATCTGAAGCCTCCTACACTGCTTATTTATTCTTTAATAATGTTTTAATAATGTTTTTTATGTTTTAATAATATTGCCATGCTTTAAAGAAGTACACTGGTTTTCGAACCCTCCTAAAATCGACTTAATTTTCTTTGAACAAAATATTTAATTAAGCTCATAAAATATTTTATAGTTTAAATATATAATAATCGTATTATAATTCTTATATGTTTCCTTTTGATTTTGTCTCTAGATGTGACCTAGACATGTTCTTGTGAGATTCATCTCAATCCTCCTACGCTGCTTATTTTTTCTTTCACACATTTTCTGTCATATATTTCCATTTCATCCTCAACGTTTCTCTTTCTGTCGTTCTTCCCCGTGACACACGTCGGTTGAGCCGTTAGTATGTGCTCTGAAGTCTGAGTGACTCATTCTGAGAGCAGCGAGAGACTCAGACGAGAGGATGATGAGCGTTGAGGAGATGAAGGACGGTAACGATGTTAACGGCTCGCCTCGGTCACATGACTAATGGCCTCTCGACTCGTTTATGACACGGCATGCATCTCCGGCAGCGGCCCAGAGCTGATCAATAAACACTGTCTGAAAACATGGCATGAACTCTATTGACGTCTTACAAAAGCATGGTTTCTCAGCTTTGTGAAAAAGAAGTACTCTTCAGCCTACTCAATAATGTACTTTAAAAATATACTTATTGGAAATTAAATGTAATGTTTTTTGGCCATTTATTTTATTTATAATTAAATGAAAACCTGTATATTAAATTCAATTATTTCAACTTTATCAACTAATTCAAATAAGGTTTTGACCCACTTATGTAGGACTTAAAATATAATGATTCATTAAAATATAATGATTTAACATAATTCAATGTAAAATCTACTTTCACATTACAACCTGAATTCCAGAAATGTTGGGATATTTTTATTTTAATTTGAATACAATAAAAACTAAAATATTTTCAAATCACACGAGCCAATATTTTATTCATAATAGATCATAGAGAACATAGCAAATGTTTAAACAGAGAAATTTTTACACTTTTATCCACTAAATTAGCTAATTTCAAATTTGATGCATGCTACAGGTCTGAAACAAGTTGGCATGGGGGTAATTGACATCAGCTCTGTAGCATAATTAGCTATACAAGCGTTGTCTTAGAGAGGCAGAGTCTCTCAGAAGTAAAGATGGGCAGAGGCTCTCCAATCTGTGAAAGAGTGTGTAAAAATATTGTGGAATACTTTAAAAACAACGTTTCTCAATGTCAAATAGCAAAGGCTTTGCAAATCTCATCATCTACAGTGCATAACATCATCAAAAGTTTCAGAGAAACTGGATAAATCTCTGTGCGTAAGGGACAAGGCCGAAGACCGTTGTTGGATGCCTGTGGTCTTCGGGCCCTCAGACGACACTGCATCACTCATCGGCATGATTCTGTCATTGACATTACTAAATGGGCTCAGGAATACTCCCAGAAACCACTGTCGGTAAACACAATCCGCCGTGCCATCTGCAGACGCCAACTAAAGGTCATTGCACACCAAAAGTCCAAAAATGTCATCCAAAATTTTTTTGCATGTTAAATAACTACGACCTCACATTTTTCAATCACGTTTATTTTCCGAAATTTTCGTTTTTCGCATCTGTAACAAGCATTTTGAGCAATGCCAAAGCGAATGCCAAAATCCAGAATGGCGATTGTCAAGTTCATCCACTTCGTCTCGCAGCACAAAGCACTGTATATAGATCCTCACACACTGAGTTCACAGAAACTGGTGGTCTTCTTTTTAATATGTGGCTCTAGTATCGCTAGCAAAGCATCAAACTGAGCCACTGACATCCTGAAGTAAACTTTGAATCACCCGTGATAATCCCGCTGCTCCTGAGGGGGACTCTCCATCCTCTATATATTTTAGGATTGAATGGACCCAATATTTCCTTTCTTTCTTTATTTTTAAGAAGCGAGAAGACAACAAAATCATCCTCAATGCTTGAAGACTCCATTTAGTAGGCTACTGTTTTGCTAATTTTTTCACAATGTATTAATTAATATGCATTAGACTCGGTGTGCAAGGTTTCCGTGCATGAAGAGTTTTTAGGATAATGAATGCGAAAAAACGCAAATGAAAATTTCGTACTCAGTGTGTAGAGACCTTTAGGCTCTATCATGTAAAAAGGAAGCCATATGTGAACATGGCTCATTTAAAATGGACTGTTTCAAGTGTTTTATGGTCAGACGAGTCCAAATTTGACATTCTTGTTGGAAATCACGGATACTGTGTCCTCCGGGCTAAAGAAGAGGGAGACCTTCCAGCGTGTTATCAGCGTTCAGTTCAAAAGCAAGCATCTCTGATGGTATGGGGGTGCATAAGTGCATACGGTATGGGCAGCTTGCATGTTGTGGAAGGTTTTAGAGCAACATATGCTTTCCAAAGTTTTGCCTTACATATTGGTCAGATGTCTCTTCCTGTCCCTTCTGGTCCAGAACAAGTTTCTATCAGGACCACATATTCTGGTTGACATTAGGGTGAGACATATCGAAAAGAAATGTAGCTAAAAGTCTTGAGTTTGCATTAGTTACTTCATGTGGTTTGTGGATGCAGTTCCAAATGATTCAGAGTCAAAGCTCAATCTTTAAAGATGCATTAAGCAATCATCATAAGAGTCTCTCTCTTTTTTAACTCACACTTGACCGCTCATGCTGGATGTTGTTGTCTGCACTTATTATCATGTTGTCTGTTTGTGTTTACATTATTTTGTATCATCACTTTCAATTCAAAATGAATCGAAAACAAAATGACAAAGCATCATTTCAATAGAGGTGCAGGAAACACTGTAATAATAGACCTACTGTATTTTACCGTGGTGTTCAGCCCACATCGACAGATAGATGCAGATGTTCAAAAAACATTCGTTAAAATGGAACCAAACATTATGAAGATTCCAGAATTCCAGAATTAGTTTAATAAACCGAATCAGTTCGGAATAAGAACCAGTTTTTTCCCAGCTAACAGTGAACGTTCCCAGAATGTTCTGCTAATGTCACAAATTATCATTTTTACAGTAACTTTAATAGGCAATTATTTGGTCTTTAATAATTTTCTCAAAACTTTTTCACAAAAATAAATTAAAATAACAAAACTTTTTCAAAAAAAAATTGGCAAAAAAATATTATATATATATACAGGTATATACATATATTGTTCATTGAAAAGTTTTCCTGGTATACATATATTGTTCATTGAAAAGTTTTCCTGGAACATTTTTAAATGTAACTACCTGGCTGTTTGATCATCTCTCTCTCTCTCTCTCTCTCTCTCTCTCTCTCTCTCTCTCTCTCTCTCTCTCTCTCTCTCTCTCTCTCTCTCTCTCTCTCTCTCACTCTCTCTCTCTCTCTCTCTCTCTCTCTCTCTCTCTCTCTCTCTCTCTCTCTCTCTCTCTCTCTCTCTCTCTCTCTGTCTGTCTCTATGCTAATTTGTTCTTGCTGTAATTTCTAATTAAGAAGAGTGAAGCCCAGTGGAGTCGTGACGGTCTCGCTGGAATGTGTGTGTTCTTATAGTTAAGAGGTCGTTTTTTGTCGCAATGTTTACGATGCATTCTTCTGTTTCAGGACAGTGTAACAGATCACCATGACGACTGAAATGCAGGAGATTGCCATCACAGAGGAGAAGCCTTTACTGCCGGGACAATCTGACACTGTGAAGGTCATTAAACACACACACACACACACACACACACACACACACACACACACACACACACACACACACACACACACACACACACACACACACACAGCACACACACACACACACACACACACCACACACGCACGTGTTGGGTTTCCATGTTTTATGGGGACATTCCATAGGCGTAATGGTTTTTATACTGTACAATCTGTATGTGCTATTGCCCTACACCTACCCTACACCTAAACTTAGCCCTCACAGGAGACATTCTGCATTTTTAGATTTTCAAAAAACTTTATGCTGCATGATTTCTAAGCTTGTTTCCTCATGGGACCAAAAAATGTCCCCACAAGATAAAGATTTACTGGATTACAACCTTGTGGGGACATTTGGTCCCCAGGACGTGATAAATACCAGCTCGCACACACGCACGCACGCACGCACGCACGCACGCACGCACACACTAAACATGCCCTTTTCTGTCATTAACTTATGTTTTGCTGCCACCTGCTGCACATTTGAAGAACTTCAACATACTCAAATATAATATTAAAAACACACACTGGGATAATGATTCGTACAGCAATAATCGATTGTAAAACACCTCTTGAGATTGGCATTAATGCACATAATTGAATCATTACTTGGCAACCAGACAGCCTGCCATTAAACTAATGAACTGTGCTATTTATCTGTTAGTGATGTTTGCTAAATCAAGTCCCTCTTACTATTTCACACGCTTTGCCAAACCTTGAGAGTTAAACTCCAGCGCATTATCTCGTGTTTCAGACCTGAATGATTCCTCAAATCATGTGTGTTGTCGAGGAGATTGCTGTGCTGGTGTTTTACTGAGTGATTTTTACTCGCTGGACTATAAAGCCGATGAGAAAATCCCACAGACACACATTGAAAGGTGTTTTTCACCTGTTTTTCCCCCATCTTTTTGCATTATGTCTATGTCTAAGTTTAGCATGAAAAACAGCACATTTGCTTCAGTGCAGGCTGTGATACTGTGATTTTACCACAGTTTTACCCGACAGCACCTCTAAAACTGTGGTAAAATCACGTTAATGCACTTCATGAGGCTTATTGATTTATTTTATACTTACTCTTATTATACTTATTCATTATTTTCTTTCCTTTTTGTTTGTTTTAATACATTTTAAAACAAATGTTATGCTTTTTTCATATGTACCTTTTAAGATCACATTTTAACCATAGTTAACTAAAAATAATATATATTTTTCTTTTTTTCATTCATAAAAACATTTACTTTATTATCATTTTTATCTTTATTTAACATTTTGCATTTTCCTTTAATGTGAATGTGAAGTGTTAAAAAACTAGCAAATTAAATAAAAAGTAATACAAACTCTATAGACATATTTAAAAACGCTCCTTGCATTGCCGTTAGGACCCTGAAGATGCATTTGAACCTTTTCTATATTGCTGCTGGGTTTGTCAACTAACACAATTATTGTGGGTTCAATAAGCTTCAAACTGTTTCTTTGAACTCAGCTTGAGGTATGTTTTAGACATGCATAGTAAACGAGATTCTCTTGCAGCTGGTGCTGAGATTGTGTGATTGCTTTCTTGCAGGACGCAGAGATCGCGGCCCGAATACTGCTGGATCAAGGCCAGGTGAGATACAGTTTTGCTGGACATACATGTTTCTTATAGTTGACAAGTTCATTAATGTTTTTTTTTCTTTTAATAAGTCAGGTTTATATCTAGCTTAGGATGTTACACTTGTCATGTCAACTACTCATTATTGCTTTCCATTATCTTGATTTCTAAATACATAAGTGTGATTTTATTGAACATTCACCTCTTTCTGTGTGTTTGTGCAGGAACACAGCGTTGAGACGCCTCACGGCGTGCTGCATGTGACGGTTCACGGCGCCGGAAACGCTCGCAGACCGGCCATACTGACCTTCCATGATGTGGGAATGGACAGTAAGCCACTCTCTCTCACACACACACACACACACACACACACACACACACACACACACACACACACACACACACACACACACACACACACACACACACACACACACACACACACACACACACACACACACAAACACACACACACACACACACACACACACACACACTCACACACACACACACACACACACACACACACATTCCACACACACACTCTCACACTCATCTACACTCACACTCTAACACACCACACACACACACACACACACACACACTATGTTGCATATCTAACAGTTTATCCTCGTACCAAAAAACCCCACAGAATAAAGAATAATGTATTACTATCCTTTGGGAAATGGACACGCACGCACGCACACTCACACACACTCACACACACACACACACACACACACTTCACATTGTACAATATATTCACACAGAAAACAGTTATTTTACATTGAAATAATATTTCACAATTGTATTCATTTTATTGTATTTTTTTAATCAAATAAACCCAGCATTGGTGAGCACAATGGACTTGTTTCAAAAACATTTAAAAGTAAAAATTACTTTTTATCCTTTTTATGTAAATGTCAAATATAATACAGTAACAGTTTGATCTCATTACAGACCAGTTTTTCATAACCAAACTAAAAGTGTAACAATGCAACATTATTATATTTATTCTGTTGTAAATTAAAACAAATTAAAATAATTGTATTCCCTCCTCAAAACTTCCTCGAAAGACTAAACGCGGCTGTAGAAGGCAATAGAAGTGAAGCATATAAACATGTTTGCATTTGTTTTGGATGATGCTGCTTTCCCTCCAGATATGAAGCAGAGCTAACTAGTTGTTCAGGAATCACTGCCTATCTGCACGGCTGACCATGCGGTAATGCTTCAAAAACAACTAATATCTGTTTGCATTTTGATTAGAGGAACGGTTACTTGAAAGACTTGCTTTATAGCTTTTAAAACATTACCTGAGCCAGTTTAGTTGAAGATAAGACATAGTTATATATATGTGTGTAGTGTGTGTGTGTGTGTGTGTGTGTGTGTGTGTGTGTGTGTGTGTGTGTGTGTGTGTGTGTGTGTGTGTGTGTGTGTGTGTGTGTGTGTGTGTGTGTGTGTGTGTGTGTGTGTGTGTGTGTGTGTGTGTGCATATCTATGTCACGATTCGGCTACTGCTACTGTGTAGGAATGAGGAAGCGAGGAGATGTCAGTGTAATTCACAGTGAAACATCTTTATCAATCCAAATAAAGACAGGCAGGAACGCACACGTAGCATGGGACACTCGAGACAGGGAAACACAGGGCTTAAATACTAGGGAGTAAACTAGATAACTAATTACACACAGCTGGAAACAGATGAAGAACTAATCAGCGAACATAATGGGAACAGGAAAACCAAATATGGACATGAGGGAGAAACGAGGGCAGGGAAGGCACAAAGGGGAGAAAAACACAGGACACGGGGACACAGGACTGACATTTACTCCCCCCTCCCAGAAGGCGCATCCCGCGCCGTACAATTAAATTAAATTCAATTCAAGTTTACTTGCATAGTGCTGTTTACAGCATCCGACAGGGAGGGGGGTGGGTGTCCTCAATGGGCAGGGATCCAGCAGAAAAGAAGGCCTCCAGGGCGGCGCCCGTTCCGGGACCGATGGCAGAGCAGGGAGCTCGGGTGGCCATGGTGGATCTGCCTCCAAAGCCGCGGCCCCAGCCCCCGCCCCAGCCTCTACGACCAGAGCCCTATTACCCCCCCAAAACTAAATTATTGGGGGAAATGACAGGGCTGAACTCGGGGAATAGAGCCCTCTCTGGGCTTAACTGGCGATCAGGAGCCCTCCCTTGGCTTAGCGCGGGAACCGGATGGCGCTCTGGAGGAGCGGCACTTGAGGATGCTCTGGAGGGCGCTCTTGGGCAGGAGTTGACAATGGAGTGAGCTCTGGGGCTGGAGCCGATTCAGAGGCGAGGATGAATCTGCTTTTTTCTCATCCTCCTCATTGGTTTGGAGTGAACTGGACTGCCGGCGGGCTTGAGTCAGCGGCGGACGGCGAGCTCGACTGGGGAACGGCTGACGGGCAGGATGGAGTATTCACGGGAGTTCTGCCGTGTGTACGTCGCTGCCTGACACAATGTTCAACTCTCTGTTCTGGATCGGGGACAATTATTATTGCCCCGTGGACCTCCCAGACACCAAAGGACTGAGCTGGACGGAAGGGATCCTCCGGTGTCTGGAGAGTGGTCCGGCCCCCGATCCAGAACCAGCAACCAAATAGGCTAGGCTTATTTCAGTTAGTCTGCCTTACTGTCAAATGATTTGGTTCCAGAAAGCAAATTTAACAAAGATCAACCTCAGTCACTGTGGTGACTGCTGAAAAGCTAACCTGGTCTAAAGCAGGCAAACCTGTCAGGCTAAGATGAGCTCCTCACTGACCAAAGGGAACACAATGATATTACCACTGACTCTGATATTCTCACATACTATCATAGCCATGCAGCCTTTCTCTCTGGTTTTATAACAGCTGTACCTTTTATAGTTAGAACAGATAGCATTAGAACATGACAATCTAACATTGCTCTATAAAGCATTAATCACTAAACTAAAAGTTAAAATCACTAAATTAAATTACATTTAAACTGCTATTAGAAACACACTTTAACACATCTGAGCATAGTAATTAGGACTGTTTTAGCTTACATTTTATTTACCCATTACAAGAGTCCCTTTACAGTTACTCCTATCATAAAATGCATATTTGACTTAGAATTATTGCGCTCCATCTGTTTAGTGCGCATGCTCGTCCACTCGCGTAAGCCAGCTCCTGACATATGGATATATTGGATATGGATAAATTGATATATTAGCATAACTTTCTAACATTTAATTTACAGATGAAAAATATACTTGTGATATGTCAGTTATGCACTGAGGAAAACACAATGTCTCTAATGCATTAAACAGCACAGATAGGCTATTCACTGTTTGCCGTGGTGGATCAATTTTATCCATGATCGACATTAAGGGCTGTTTATGAATAAGTGTGCACAAATTTGTGAGATTGTGTGAATTTACATAATTTAAATTACATAACCGCTTTAGCACGAATTGATTTGTTAGGTTATTTCAAGTCAGGTTTTTGACTTTAATCCCAGTTTTTCCTCAGGTCTCGTAGTGTTGTTGTGATTCGTCATATTCACGCGCAGCGGTGATGAAAGAACGCACTCGAGACACAGTTTCGAGAGGAGAAATCAATCTACATATTATATTGGTCTCAGTTTATTAGTCACTTTCTAAACAATAAAGCACATCCACTAGTTAATTATATATAAATAAAGCATTTTTTTGCAGATGCAAATATGTTAGAAATTATGCATCCGTGTCCGACGCACACTTTTTACACCAATGCTTCGCATCATTATATTTTTTTGCAGATGCACCGAGTGAATCAGGGAATATTCCCATCCCTAGTGCCTACACATCGCCTACACATAGCTGTTAAACATAACGATTCTGTGCAATAATTACAAACCTCTTGCCACTACATCTAATTGCCAGAAATACATAACCACACACATTTACAGTCATAAAACATCCTTCAGTGTCTGAACTCTGGGATCTACTAGTGTAACTATTTGCCTCTGTGTCGCTCTTGAGCTTGTGTGAATGAAAGATTCTCGTTGAGTCTGAGATGAAGTTTGGAGTGTCAATGGACAGATATGTATTGGCTTGAAGAGTGAAAACACCCTTGTGTGTAATCGCAAACACGTCTCTTGCCTGTAAACATTTTTTTGTCCTTTGTTATTTTTGGTGCTATTATTATTATTTGTACATCTTTGAGATTTTGTGTTTATGCAGTTAATTGGGAGGTTAAGGACTGACCTCATACATTCACAAAACACCCCAACACCAGCTGAGTCAAACACATAGAATCTTCGAACATGAAGAATCGTGAAGTTAATGAAGAGAAAATATCCTCCTGCATCTAATACAATGATGTTCAGAGGTTTGAATTTGTGTGACTTAAGTGTTTAAAAGAGTCCCATTACTTTGGAAAGTGTTGCATGTCATACCTGAAATATAATCAAAATAACTAAATAGCAAATAATAGAGATGGCAAACAAATAACAATGCTTTGCAAAGGTAGATTTTATTTTAAATGCTTTTAAAATCCTATCAGATTTAGACATATATGTGGCATAGCATTTTTTTTTAAATATGCAGTTATTTTTAGATAAAGCAAAATGTTGAGCCCCACGTAGCTCTTCAGTTCCACTGTGATTAAAAACAAGTCATGCTGTTTAATAGCAATTATCTTCTTTTATGATGTCTTGTCCATGATAGTGCACAGGCAGAGGTCCATCACAGGCAACAGTTACACGAGACATGGACATTTTACATTGCTTAACGACACATGCTCATTCTCTCCAAAAGCTGCTGACCAAATACACTTGTAATCTTGTTGTACTTTTGTACAAATTCCGCCCAGTGTTTATGCCATGCGTGCAGATGTTTTTAATATCTTTCTCTTGCTCCTGGATGAGAGATAAACGGGTCTCAACACCACAGAGATCATTGTTGTTTAGGTAGTTCACCCAATCATTTACATTGCCAGTATTAAAGGCAGTTGGCAGAATGTGCTTTCACTTGAAACTCTTGTATCGGTCAATGTTCTGGTGATGCGCTCCGTCGCTGAGAGCCAGAACGAAGAGGAGGGAGAGGAGAACCTGCAATCTCATCCTGCAGCAAGAGAGAAGAGCAGGTTAGGAAGGCAGACACCAGCTGTGAGACCAGAAGTGAGTCGTGTTGCGGAAGCAAACATTAAAGTCATCAACGTTTTTAAAATGATCGAGACGTTGGACAGAAGGAAGCCCTGAATGATTAGCATCATCCAGACTCTTATCAAACTCAAAGGCGTAACGTATCTGTTATATTATTGTCTGTGATTGTTATGAGTTTAAGTTTTCAGCCTGTTCTAACAGCAGGCAAACAACTGAATGTTACTGGAAGTGTTTAAATACTAAAAAAGCAAGAGGGTGTCAACAAAATAAAAGAAGCACATTATTTTTGATCAAATACATGGTCATCTCTGAATTAGATATGAACTCAATCAGAAAGCGATTCATTAGATAAAGTGCCTCCATTGCTGCAGGATCTTTGTAACATTTACTTGTCTTTATCTTGTTTGCAGTCTCAATGTCTTTGAATTAGCTGGCGATTTTTAGCGGAAGCTCACACAGATGTAAAGTATCACATAATCCATCATCATATCTGTCATCATTTCAGCACTAGGAATATTATTACATGAACAAAGAAAAAGTCATGTGCTACTATGGACAGTACTGTACATGCACATGCACATTAATATTATTATTATTTGATTAATAGAAGTTAAGTTGTTAGAACAGGGTGCAGATTTACCTTTGTGCCATTGTTGAGCTTGTGTAAATAGAAGAGTCTCGTTGAGTCTGAGCTGAAGTTCAGAAAGTATCAGTTGTGTCGGAGACGCTCGCCGGACAAATATTTATTTGATGCAGGTGTGAAAATGCAACTTGTTTCTTGGAATTGCGCTTTTTTTTCTCATTGTGAGTAATGCAGCATCTAATAATAATACTGTAGGTGATTTACGCAGCTATGCTAAACAAGATGAGCTCTTCACACTCGCTCTATGTTGGTTAACACTTGATGAGTGTGTTTAACCAGCCAAACAGAGTCAAAGTGCACGAGAATCAAACTAAACACAAGACACAAACTGCTAGTTACAAGTTTCTTTTGTTGTGCTTGGTATCTCAAAGCTTTGCCAGAAGCAAGACATGAGCATTGCTCTCCAGGGCGCTTAACCCGTAGTTTGTTCACCATAAAGCTTCATTTACATGGAGATGTCCGAAAGAAACTGATCTCAGTTTAACGAGCAGAGAATCAACACAAATGCAAATGTGCAACCACAAATTGGAAGAACCATCGGAAGCACTTGGTCACAAAAAAATGTTGTAACACACTTTTAAAGTTGATGCCTCCTGATGTTCATCTTGTCAGAATCCACTATCCATTAAACACATTTTAATATTTCTACCCCACTGAGAAATCAGTTTTATTCTGTTGACACTTTTGAGAAGGTTTTAATCAAGTAAATCACAACTTAGTCTTACGTTTTTTATAAAAAAAACAAACAAACATAGCATTTAACTTTATTTTTAATGACTAATCCTGGCTCTCAACATGAACATAGCCATATAAGCTGACATGGTGTCAAAAAAGAAAGAAAGAAAATAAATAAGTTGACACTGATCTCCTTTCTCTTATTTTAAAGGTTGCTTTAAGCCATATTTGTGTTCTTTAGCATAATTCAATTTAAATGTAATCATTTTTATTGTTTTTCTCTTTTTGTTTGTTATTAACCAGGTTCAACACTTTTGGCCTACTGTGTAGTTTTATATGCTTTGCACTAAATTATACTGTATGAATATAAAGCAGTCATATATGTGTGTCTGGTGTGTGTGTGTGTGTGTGTGTGTGTGTGTGTGTGTGTGTGTGTGTGTGTGTGTGTGTGTGTGTGTGTGTGTGTGTGTGTGTCTGTGTCTGTGTCTGTGTCTGTGTGTGTGTGTGTGTGTGTCTGTGTGTGTGCTGTGTGTGTGTGTGTGTGTGGTGTGTATGTGTGTGTGTGTGTCTGTTGTCTGTGTCTGTGTGTGTGTGTGTGTGTGTGTGTGTGTGTGTGTGTGTGTGTTGTGTGTGTGTGTGTGTGTGTGTGTGTGTGTGTGTGTGTGTCTGTGTGTGTGTGTGTGTGTGTGTGTGTGTGTGTGTGTGTGTGTGTGTGTGTGTGTGTGTGTGTGTGTGTGTGTGTGTGTGTGTGTGTGTGTGTGTGTGTGTGTGTGTGTGTGTGTGTGTGCACACTAAAATGCTTTCTTGTATCACAGCTTAACCATTAACCGTAGAAGTGGAAGTAGTTTTGATTGCTATTCATGACCCCTCAACATTGTCCTCTTACCAAGATACTTTAAGGTGCCTCTACTCTGCTATTTTAAAGGTCTTCTACAACATATTTACATGTATCCAAGGTTAAAGGGGTCATATGATGCGATTTCAAGTGTTGCCTTCTCTTTGGAGTGTTACAAGCTGATTGTGCATATATAAGATCCCTGAAGACGTCTCAAAACCAAACTTTATCAAAGTTAAGACTCATCCAAACCCCCCTAAAACGGCTCATTCAAACACACCCCCACATGTCTACATCACAATGTGGAAATATTTGCGTAAGGCGTGGTTTCAGTAACGCAGTAGTGTTGATGCAGCCGTGTCAGGGAGAAGCTGTGTGTTTCTAGGCGAAAGAAAAAGCTCTTTATTTGGTCTTCCGACAGTAGATGCATTTAGGAATCATTAAGATCACTTACAACAGAACAGCAATGCATTTTATGGATGAGCGTTTCGTGAACCTAGGAGAGGAGGTAACTCTGACTTTGCTCTGTCAATCTGGCGCTTCTGAATCAGCGACTGTATGTTTTGTTATTAGTTTAAGTATTTGCTATTGACTGCTCAAATGTGGAGGATTGTGCGTCGTGTGTGTGTGTGTGTGTGAGAGAGAGAGAGGATCACATCACTCAACTATCTTAATCGCGGCTTGTGTTCAAACACATACGAGCATAATCACTGTGTCTGTCACACGACTCTGTTCCTCTCTTGGCTTGAACTGATGGTAAAACTAAGGACATTATTAACTGCCTTTACTTTAATTTTGAAAGCTAAAGCTCACGATTATGGAAAGGGGCGTTACATTTCCGACGCTGCTTGTGGTGTTCGGCCAATCACAATGCACTGTGCCAGTTGGCCAATCAGAACAGACTGCGCTTGTCGGAAGGAGGGACTTTGTAGAAAACTAATCGTTTGAGAGAGACGGAGCATAATGTTTTTTGAACATTAAAGCATGTCAACATATTCTGTTACACCAAATACACAAAATAATGAGCTTTAAAAAAGCATCATACGACCCCTTTAAAATACCCTTTAATGTTCTTAAAATATACGTTGCAATATAAAATGGTTAATTTGAAGATTTGGTCTCCCTAAACCCCTGCTTTCCTTGATCTCACGCTGTTCTGATTGTTCAAATATGGCCTAATCTGTTGTGATTGGTCTACCCCTTACAGTGTGTATGGGAAAAGAATATTGACTAGGGTCGAGTTAAATTAAATTATTTTTTGATACCTTGTCTCTCTCAGGTAAGAGCTGCTTCTCCACCCTGTTTAAGTTTGAGGAGATGCAGGAGATCGTGAAGAACTTCACTGTGGTCCATGTGGACGCTCCGGGACAAGAGGACGGCGCGGCCGTTTATCCTGCCGGGTACGTGTGTGTCTTTGTGTGTCTGTGTGTGTGTGTGTGTGTGTGTGTGTGTGTGTGTGTGTGTGTGTGTGTGTGTGTGTGTGTGTGTGTGTGTGTGTGTGTGTGTGTGTGTGTGTGTGTCTGTGTCTGTGTGTGTGTGTGTGTGTGTGTGTGTGTGTGTGTGTGTGTGTGTGTGTGTGTGTGTTGTGTGTGTCTGTGTGTGTGTGTGTGTGTGTGTGTGTGTGTGTGTGTGATTGCTGAGAATTTGTGTGGGTGTTATAAAGAAGTGTGAAAACTAAAATGTGATAAAGGGTGTGTGCCACCTGTCAAAGCGTCTTCAGAAGGTGTTAGTGGTTTTACCTTCTCTGTGTTTGATGCATACTGTGACTCAGAGACTATTTTTATGCTTTCACATGTCTTGTGTTAGATGTGTCCTACAATGTTTTTTTTTTCTCTGACAGATACCAATATGCAACCATGGATCAGGTCTCTGAGATGCTCCCTACTGTCCTGCAGTACTTTAAGTGAGTCAAAACAAGTTACAGCGTGTTTAAATCTTCATTAGTGACACCTGAAAACGACACATATACTTGACAACAGCTCTGATCTTCACATGACTGAATGCATTACCATTGATTGATTTCTTCTCGTTTAGTTTCCGCACAATTATCGGTGTTGGAGTCGGAGCCGGCGCTTATATACTGTCCAAGTTCACTGTGAGTTACACATCTGAACATCGCATGCATTATTTTTGTTTCATTTTTTTATTTTTAATATGCAGAAAATACATTTAGCATTTCTTTAATCAAAGAATAATAAACAATTATAGATTATCTATAGATTTAATTTAGGTGCACAGACTTCTTAAATGATAACTATTTTGTTACTCTCCATATGGTTTGTTGTCATTTCCCCCTTTTTTATCAAATAATTTCACTACTTTTGTATATTTTGGAATTGAGCATGACTGTTTAGTGCAGGGGTCGGCAAGCAAGTTTGGCACCGGCCCCAATTTTTTTTGCCAACATATTTGCAGTGTTTTGAACAGAAAAAGTACCGTAAAGCCATTAAATGACTTAAATATTCACTGAACGCTGCTGTACATCCTCTCTTCTCTCTCTCACAGTTGACTAACCCTGAGGCCGTGGAAGGGCTCGTTCTGATCAACATCGATACATACGCACGCGGCTGGATGGACTGGGCCGCCCATAAGGTCTGTCAGCCAGCTGCATATGAAGTCCCTGTCTGATGATTAATAACAGGCAATATGTACCCAATATTGACTCAAACGGCTTGTGTTTCTTCTGCAGCTCTCCAATCTGACGTCTTCCCTCTCAGACCAAATCCTGAGTCACCACTTCAGTCAGGTGTGTGTTTGTCTGTGTGTGTGTGTGTGTGCGTGTGTGTTGTGTGTCTGTGTGTGTGTGTGTGTGTGTGTGTGTGTGTGTGTGTGTGTGTGTGTGTGTGTGTGTGTGTGCGCGTGTGTGCGTGGTGTGTGTTGGTGTGTGTGTGTGTGTGTGTGTGTGTGTGTGTGCGGTGTGTGTGTGTGTGTGTGTGTGTGTGTGTGTGTGTGTGTGTGTGTGTGTGTGTGTGTGTGTGTGTGTGTGTGTGTGTGTGTGTGTGTGTGTTGTGTGTGTGTGTGTGTGTGTGTGTGTGTGTGTGTGTGTGTGTGTGTGTGTGTGTGTGTGAGTTTGTGTGTGTGTGTGTGTGTGTGTGTGTGTGTGTGTGTGTGTGTGTGTGTGTGTGTGTGTGTGTGTGTGTGTGTGTGTGTGTGTGTGTGTGTGTGTGCGTGTGTGTGTGTGTGTGTGTGTGTGTGTGTGTGTGTGTGTGTGTGTGTGTGTGTGTGTGTGTGATTCTACAACAGGGACATTCGAGTATGTGTTAGTCTCTGTTAGACAGATACATATGTATCAGAGGGATTCTGATCAACCTGATGTAGATTGATTTTCTGATAATGCATGGCTGACTGTATATTATCATGCTTATAATGCAGTTAAATAAGACAAGACACCACAGGCCAAAAACATTTTATCATGGACAGTTCTGGCATTTAGGGCTATTTCCATAGCATAAATTATTTTAGACTAGTTAAAAAAATATATATATATATTAGAGGGGTAATATTTTTATAGAGGGGTTTGTTCATATATCTTTTGACTGATTTTATATAGATAGATACTGTGGTGATAATTCAGATGTTAGCCTAACATGGGGCACCATTCAATTCAGTGATTTTAGATTTAATTAGCACCACCAGTGTAATGGCTTTGGGCTTAAATATTAATATTAAGTCTTGGTCATGCTATTTTATGGGGCACCAGCCAAGGAATTGCACCTTGGCAATAAAGAACAGTCTTTGAAGACTGTTGAATAAATAAGAATTACAATTAAATTGTAGGAAGTTGTAGTCTGATCAATCTGAAGGATTTGTGAGATATCGTTAACTTGTAGAGCCTTATCACTGTATTATCAACACAAGGAACACACAAGTGTAATAAAAAAATGGGGTTTATTAATAGAGGGATAGACGAGAGTAACTAACAACTACTACATTGATACAATGAATGGATACAGTGCAAAGATTGATACATGGAAGTGACTGAGTTGGATGTCACTATGGACGTTATCTTATGGAAAGATACACAGAAGTTTCCTGGAAGTAATAAGATTATTCTAGATTCACCTTATTCTAGGTTAAAGAAATAAATCTAGGGATTATTTGTTATTAAATTACATCAGTTATGTATAATCTAATACAAATCAGATAATCATAAACTGACAATACACTAACGTCAATGGTCTCTGGAAAGAGGTTTGTAAAAAGGCCTGGTCATGTGCTGAGTCTGAGCAGCGACGTCGTCCACTTGTCATCGCAGTGGAAGGAAATGAGTTGGATCCGTTTCACAGTCTTGAACAGGAAGCAATGTTGGACGATGAACTCCTGAGCACCGAGAAGGTTCTTTGGTCTGGAACAAGCAAACCTGAGCCTTGAAGGTGAAGCTTCTGAAGTCTGTACAGAAGATCCGGACTACCTGGGACACGCAGGAGGGAGGATCGCTGACGTTGACGTTCTGAATTTGTTGGAGACGATCCTGGCAGTTTGAAACTTGTAAGCAGAGGACCGCTGAAGAGAAGATTCAGAAGTCATTGCAGAGGATGGGGGGGCACTAAGCTTGTGGTCGTTGTTGCTGTGGCAGTTTCTGAAATCCACAAACTCGCTTCTTGCAGAACTTCTTTGTTTCTCCTTGGAACAACTTAGCTTAGCGCACTGTTGACCACACCACTTAGTACACTTCTTTGCCTTGAAGAGAACCTTTTATTCCTTCCCTGAGAAGGGGGGTTCGCAAGTTGGCACCTTTCGGGTCCAGCATTCTGATTGGCTGATGTTGTCAGAGGTGGCCATGGTATGGCGTCTCTCTGGCATGAGGTCTATTTGCAAAGCTTAAAGTCCACACAAAGTCCACAATGTTTTAAAAGTTTTCCCTATGCATTATTCACTCTCCAAACCAATTCCAGATTCAGATGACCAGTCTTTGATACATGAAATGCTGACATCCTTATCCTTAAAACAAAAGGCATTCTTTGTTTTCATGGAGCCTGATAACATAAAAAAAAAATATATAAATACTTTCTTTAAAAAAAGCAAATCATAATAAAAAATCTTACACTCTTTAATGTCATTGTCACCAATATGAAACAAAACATTTGAACCAGACTAAAGCCAGTGTTCAGATATATTATCTGGAAATGTATGCAAAGTAGGGCATATTTAATTAAACTTATTTGACATTAAAAATCATTTGCATATTTAAACACAACCTTCTAAAACACTTTTATAGACAACGCTTGTCTTAATATACTGGGATTAATCAACCGAAGAAGTATGGTGATATATCATTAAATACATTAAATTACATAAAAAAAGGCCTTTGAGCCGAACTTGCACAGCTAGTTCTTGGAAATGGAAAATAGACCATTTCTAGTTTACACAGAAATTAACGATGTGACCGACCAATCAGAATCAAGTATTTCAGGGAACAGTGTGATCATTTCGTATAATGCCGTCCATTATAAAGATGATGGTGTGTGGGAGGTTAAATACTGATTTGTTGTGTGTGTATTTGTTTGTTTTCAGGAAGAAATGTCGGCAAACACAGAGCTCATTCAAACTCACAGACAGAGAATCTCTAAAGCACCAAACCTCATCAACATCGAACTCTTCTGGAAGAGTTACCTGGGGTAAAACCACACGTATGCACCAAGAAAACAGTGATTTATACATGCATCACTGTATGCTCCTGGCTGTTCAAATGTGAATATTAGAGTATTAATTACAAATTAATTATGCATGCTCAAGAATACACTTCAATTTGCATTAAAAAGTGATCCATCCATAACTATGAATTCCACGCAATTAAGGTGTGATGCAATGTACATGTTATTATCGGCAGGCAAATTCACACACCTGATAAAAAAATTAAATTTGAGCACGTTAATAATCAAACTTTTGTTTTTCTTTCTGCCTTACAGTCGCAGAGATCTGAACATCGAGAGGAATAACTCGTTCAAGTAAGAATGATGCCAAGTAAAGCCGTTCTCTCTTACAGACGTCTCTCGTTGGCGTCTCCTCATGTTTCCGTGTGTTTCAGATGTCCTGTGATGTTGGTGGTCGGTGATCAGGCTCCGTATGAGGAAGCTGCTGTAAGTCTTTAAGTCAGTTAGTCAGTCAAAAACAAACATGTATCTACAGAAACCCACAGGATTATTCTAACGGCACGTCTGTTTCTGTCCACTAGGTGGAGCTCAACAGCAAACTAGATCCAACCACGACCTCATTTCTCAAGGTTTGAACCGTGGGCAAGCATACAATCAAGAGACGAGCAAAAATACGCATAACTTATTACTAATCATCTTTAATCATCTTAAAATGATCTTAAAATCTGTGTTCCTGTGGCTCAGTGGTTAGAGCATTGCGTTAACAGCGCAAAGGTTGTGGGTTCAATTCCCAGGGAACACATATACTGACAATAAATGTATAACCTGGATGCACTGTAAGTCGCTTTGGATAAAAGCGTCTGCTAAATGCATACATGTAAAAATATTTTATTTAAAAATCTGACCATGTCACAAAAAGCAGGGCAGTTTCATATGAACTCTGTGTTTTCATTCAGATGGCTGATGCCGGCGGCATGCCACAGCTGACTCAGGTAAGTCACATCAAATTATTAATGATCAATACAGTTAATATTCATATTCAGATGAAATCTGTGAGGTGTGTAAATGAAATGTGTTTCTCTACAGCCTAGCAAACTGACAGAGGCGTTCAAGTACTTCATTCAAGGCATGGGATACAGTAAGTGTTTTATTATTGAAAAATATCACACACACACACAAAAAGGATGAAATTGCGGTTTTAATTTACATTTGGTCTGCGATATTTATTTTGAAAGCAATAAGTACTAAGTATTAATGTTACAAAATATATTTTTTTTCAAGTAAATGCTGTTGTTTTGAACTTCCTATTTAACAAAGACTCTACAAAAGATAGTTTCTACAAAAGTAACACATGCTGACCCCAGACTTTGAACTGTAGTAATAACACCGCAGTAGCTTCCCATCATCAGTAAACAGAATGTTTAAGCCATTCCCAGTCAGCAACATGCTGCGGATCTGGGCCCACACTGGCCGTCTGGGTTGCTTTTACCTGTTTGGTGTATTTTAACCAGATTAACTAGAGCAAGTGATACAATTTTCTTGATAAAACTTCGCTGACAGGAGCGTCATTTGTATTTATGTTGTATTTTTTTAAAACAAAAATTCGGAATTTACATTTTGGAATTTTGGCTTTTTGACGGAATTCTGAGTTTGCATCTCACAGTTAGTTTTTATGTAGGCCTCTTTTTTTCTTTGTTCCTTGTTTTTCGGCTTCGTCCTCTGTTTGTTCTCTGACGTTTGCCCTGCTTCTCTTTCCTCTCTCAGTGGCGTCGTCCGTCATGACGCGTCTCTCGCGCTCGCGCACCGCCTCGCTCTCGTCCTCATACTCCATGGATGGCTCGCGCTCCCGAACCCGCACGCTGTCCCAGAGCTCGCAGGGTGGACAGCTCCCGCCGAGCCCGTCCCATACCATGGAGGTGTCGTGCTGAGGAGAGATGGACGGATGATGACGACTCTCTCCCTTCCTTCACGGATGCTCGAGCCCTTTAACTCTGTGACATGGGCGGGGCCTTTAGGGAGACCCAAATGTAGTGTTAACCAACAGTAATACTTCTAATATGAATATTGATTATTAATATTAATAATGAAAACATAAATAACAATGTTTCTCTTAATTACAATTACATGAGTAGAGAAAAAATATATAAGCTCATAATGTGTGTCTATCAACTTATTTGTGGTTATTATTATTTGCTGTGCTTTTTTGTGTTTTTGTATTCTGTATTATAATTTTTTTCTTTAAAGCAATCCTTCTGCTGCGAGAGGGGTGCAGTATTGTCGGAGACATTGGCGATAGATAGTTTTAGGCCGAAATACTCGTCTCTGTAGATGACAGCCACCTCATGTCTTCCATTTACCCTTAACGAAAAAGCTATACACATAAATGTGAATAAGAAAAATACTGTAATTATGTATAATCTTCTTTTTTTTAGGCGGCGGGGTTGGGGCCATTGGGGTCTTTGCCTGTTCTGAAATGCATGCCAGAATTTTCTTGACCACATCAGTCGATAATTTTTACCTTTGTTTGTTTTATTTCGGTGAGAGAGTGAATGTGTGGTCTTAAATAGGAAAGAACAACTAGGACGTCACAGGAATCGTTGTTTTGAAGTCAAGTGACACGAGGTTCACATGTACATCTGTGATGCGATGTATTTTCATAGAAATCGGACAAACACATTGGACAGGGATTATTCTGTGAGGAATTGATTAGATGGTGTAGTGTGATGGTGGTAAGGAATAAAAGAAAGGAAAGTTGTTTGAGCGAGTTTGACTAACGCGCACTAATGAATCACTTACAGTAAGAGCAGAAACAGGAATCAAGAAAGTCCTAAAGTCGATTTGAAGTTGAGCTTCAGGCGAGGGCAAGATTGGTAGAAGTGCTTCCATCAGTGAGTGTTTCCAGCAAAATGATGATAACCAATAGAAATATGCTCATCTCTGTAAATCACTATATAAAAGTTACCGCAGGAAAATATATCAGTATTTAAGCCTATATGAGACTTTGACATCCTTTTTACAGTTTTTAAATTAACAATAAAACAATAATTAAAAAATGAAGGAGATACTATAAATTAGTTCTGCTTGTGTGTCATAAATGAGCCGACAGAACGCCCATAAAGACATTTAAGCCCGGTCTCACGAGAAAGCGTAGCCATTAATATGTTTACGAATTTAAATAATTTGATTCGTGCGATGTTTAGAATTAAATTCGCCAATGTGTGAAGTACTTACAGACTGTCATGAGAGTACGGTGATCAGGTGTTTGGCTTTTAGAGGCTTTGCCCTGTAAAAGGCCGGCGTTTAAGGAATTATTAAGCATAACTGGTGCACAATCACACATGAAAACATATATTCATAAGTCCAGTTATAAAGAGATCATCTCAGCTACTAGCTTGAGAAATTAAAAACCTGCAGGATGAATAATAATGTTGTTTATTCATTTAAATGCTGACTTTTAAACAGTAATTCATCTACAGTCAATATAAATGAGTTGGCGATTTCGTATGAATTCTTACGATATGATTCGTATATAACCACAATAGAAATAAGAATACAAGTCCGCCTCTAAAGTGGATAGATCATGCAAACTTACACAAATTAGCCACCAATTTGCCAAAACATAAAATACTGACAAACTGATATGAGTGTGTTGTGAGTTTTTGGATGTGTAGGTTATCTTAGATTTGTGGACCCGTACTATGGTATTTTTTGAAGTACTTTGGAGTACAGTAGCATTGTAGGCTACAGTATGAATATGGTAACCACCTAGTACTGTAGTATATAGCAGAGGCCTATAGTTTAGCCACTGATGCCGTCACTGCACTTTGTTGTGACTAACTAGTCTGTTCGTAGAAGTGTTTGGTTGGAAACGTTGAGGTGGACTCATGGTGATGGTGACGTTTGTCGTTATGAATGGCCCTTCCTAGATTTAACGTAACGTGAGAGCTTTAGCTCTGGTTTGAAGTGCACTCAAAGCCATGGTGTGATCTAATGCTGAACTATAGTGACTTGTACACAGAGTAAAACAGTACGTGTGGACATGCCTGAGCGTGCGTGTGGTGCTTTAACTTTAAAACACAATAAGGGAATACCTGCGAGTTTGTTCAGAAGAATTCACTTTGCTGATTAACCAGCCCCTTCACTGCCAACAGGGTTTAGCCATGTTATTAACCCATTAGCTCCAAGAGCTCGTCTAACCGGCAAGCCATTGAGATTAGCAGGCTAGCATAGCTGCAATGTGTAATCTTTAAACATATAGATTTGATATGGAGCACTCAAAAGAATACCGAAATCACTGCGTTTTTGCAATATTTTGTAACCGGATTGCTAACACTTGCCAATAACAACATAGACCAAAACCTCATAACTGCAAATGCATTATAACAATCACTTTCAGCAAAACACTGCCCTGAAAACGATAAACAATAAAACAGAATAGGCTAATCAACGTTAATTGGAGAGTTCTTATACATAGATTCTCAAATAGTACTTTTTATTTAATTTTTGAGACATTTTCTTTGGCTTTAATGGGTTGTGTAAGCGGGAAACGGGGAATTTTTTCTTCTTTCTTTTCAATGGAAAGTTTATGTTGAGATGATTGTTGGAATATTAATAATTGTTTTGATTGTAAAGACTGCGAGATCATCCCAGATTCAAACGAGCCTTTACCAAAAATACAAATATGGAATCTGACAATTTTACCAAATGCATAGAGAAATAACCGTAGAGAAAAATTACACAATGAAAGGAATGGATCAGGTCGTGGCGTGTTTAGGGACGGTGTGTCCATGTTTCTTTTCTCTCTTTTTTAAACTCTCCTGAATGATAAAACCTTTTATTTTCTGTGGAGTAGATTTGCGTCTCAATGTTCTCATGGGTTAGACCTCAGTGTGCTAGTTCTTGTGTAACTTTTTTAGCTTTAGCACAAAAAAAAGGAAATAATGTAATCGACAAAAAAATTACAATTAAAAAATAATGTTATGAATAACAGAATGCGATCAAAATTAATTGTGTGGCCAATTTCTCTGTGTAATACTATGAACAACTGGAAAAAATGTAATTAAAGGGATCAAAATGACACACTGTTATTTGAGTCTTATTTTCATATCTACTTTTTGGTCATGTTTGGTCAAATATGACAGTCTAATTTTAATAGATCACTTAATTTTAATAGAGGATTCTTAAAATGTGACTCATCAGGAATAAATACGTTAAATATTTGCACTTTTAAAAATATGCTTGTCACAGCAGGAAGTGAACATGTTGTCTTTTTTGTGTCTTTTTTATTTTTAATATGTAAGTTTTATATTTAAAGCTATGATATTTCTAAATATATTTTTGGGTTCAAGATCATTTCATTTCACTCCTTTATAATGCTTGTGATATATATATATATATATGCGTGTGTGTGCTTAATATCTAAGAGAGTGTTTATTGTAGACCATAGAGATAGAGCAATAAAGAGTGTTTTATAACCAATTATTAAAATATTTGCATATATATTTGGCATATATATTTTTTGTCATTATCAAAATTGATGTTCAAATTTTCTGAAATATTAAGGTGTTTTAGAGTATATTTCTTCAACTCAGTTTTTCACGATTTTAATCACAATTTGTCTTCAGTTCATATGAAATGCTCATAAGAAAGCATCCGGTGTAAACATAGCAAACGTGTTTCATATTCTCCACATGAATATATGTTAATGCTGATTGTACTCACACACCTAGCAATCCCTATTTAACACTACACCCAGTCTGTTTTTAGATGTAGACTGGGGTCAGATGAAAACACATGTTTCTTGGCAGATTGTGAGACACTCCTATACTAGTGTTATTTCTCTATATATAGAAAACTGTAGCATGGTTACTCGTGTGTCTGATGTGGTCAGTGTTGATACACAGCTCTGTTTGTTGCTAGAGGGCTGACATCCCATCTAACAGAAGAACAATGCGTGGAAGTGCAGAAACACAATCCCGTTCTTCATCGAAACGTATAATTACCCGGGGGTTTCCACAGAGATCAGAGACCGGACTGCTAACACAAACACTTATAAACCTCACCGACCGACTGACTGATGTGACAGCGACACAGAGAGCAGGTACGTCAACCTTCACTGATATTACAAGTGCTTTAATCTGATGGAAAGAGTCCAGAAAGACTAGTTTAAACAGGCGACTCATCTACATTATCTGCTGTTTTTATCTTTACAGTCAGAGTTTTATTATCGGATCATACAGTTATATACATTAATAATTGATTTGGTAGATTAATATATTATATAGTTTATATTTATAACTTTCTAACCTACACTCTTAAAAATAAAGGTGCTTCACGATGCCATATAACAACCTTTTTGTCTAAACGGTTCCTTAAAGAAACTTTAACATCTGCAGAACCTTTCACAAAAGCTTCTTTGTGGTGAAAGAAGGCTCTTCAGATTATAAAAAGGTAAGAAAGAAATGGTTCTGTAAACAATCTTTGACTGAATGGTTCTTTTGTGGAACCAAAAATTGTTCTTCTATGACATCACTTGAAGAACCTTTTGAAGCACCTTCATTTTTAGGAGTGTACCTGTAGGATATATATATATATATATATATATATATATATAGATAAAGAAGTTTCCCTGTGGATTATTAACACTGACTTTTCTAGAGCCGTTTAATCAGAAGAAAGAAGACATCAAAAGCCCACGCTACGGTAATTCATATTTTGGAACAAGGTAAATAATATTTTTTTGGAACAAGGTGTTATTTTGAACCGACACAAGTGCGACATGTTCCTGGATCAACATATTTGTTGACCCTGGAACAACATTGTCTAACCAATCAGATTTTAAGAACAAGTTTATAATTTTTGTGAAGTTTAGGCTTATAATCAGTGTTTGGTGCTTGTTCATCAGTGTCATTCATCTATTATTTCCTCTGATTTTAGGGATTACTCATGGGTAAGGTTAGGTTTAGGTGTAGGGAAATGGTCAAGATTACATTTTTGGATTAAAACGTTGTTCCGGGGTCAATAATATGTTGATCTAGGAACACATCTAACTCAGCAGAATCAGGACCTGTGTCATATTTCATAGCTGTGCACAAGGTGTTTGTCACAGCTCCAGACTTATTTGTTCATTAATGACGTCACCAGCGACTAGTCGACTTCGACTTGACTTTCATCACATAAAGTTGTTCAACCCCTAATATATATATATATATATATATTTAAGGCTCTCAATCAATTAAAATATTAAATCGTGATTAATAGCATGATTGTCATGAGTTAACTCGCTATTAATTGCACATTTCTGTTTGTTCTAAATGTACCTTCAATTAATAATTTTTAATAAGTTTTGTACTCTAATCAACATGGGCATAGACAAATATGGATGCTTTATGCAAATCTATGTTTATTATTATTGAAACCATAGTCAATGTTTTTCATAGTCAAAGACTAGACATGTTTCAAAGGTCATAGATGTTTTTTAAAGAACTTGTTCATGTCTATTAGACACATGAAAAAAGAAATGTCAGGTTCCCATTACTTCTCTTTCTTTGCACGGAGCGATATACTGACACAAACCGGTTTACATTTCTGCATGACAGGGCAGCTCACTTCTCCTGAACATGCAAAATGTACATTTATTATTTATTATTAGATTTGTTTCCCTCTCTGTGCACACATACAGTGTTTTTTGACGCAGCTAAATTCTCAATACAACTGTTTTCATTGATATATTTTGCTGTTTATGTTGTCAGACAACGGGATGAATATGAAATAGGGACTGAAAACGCGATCGATTAAGACTACATTACCAGCTCTCCCTTCCAAGATATTAATCTGCACAAAAATGTTGTCGTCTGATGAAATCAAATACGCATAAGATAAAGACGATAACTGTGCTGTGATTTCGGCTATACTGTACTGTGCTGTGATTTCGGCTATATAAGCAAGCAACATAATATCTGTTTAACCTTAAACCCTGCTCCTCTCTGCCGCGCGTTAAACAGTGCAGACGCAGAGAGAGAGAGAGGTGTGCGCGTGCTGGGAAAGCAAGACCTCGTGCGGCGATTCTCAGAAACTAAATAAGGTTTGGGCGCTTTTTTGAAGGGAAAATAGTCACTAAAGGGGTCTGCAATGTTGCTAAGTTGGCAACACTGTGCATCTCCATTCTCCAACTACGGGCTGGGCCACGGGTCAGACAGAAAATATGCACTGGTTAATCACGCGTTACTTGAAATGAGTGCCGTATATATATATATATATATATATATATATATATAACAACAGTTATCATGTAAACTCTGTGAGTAACTGCATAATTGTTTAAATTGTTATTTATTATCAAATCATTTTTAATTAATTATAAACACCCTGGTTAGTAGCACATATAGTTTTCCCCTACTGCACTTTGTTCTAGCCATTTACTTACATCGGCTTATAAATCAGAAGTCACATTAACAGAACATAACTTACTTCCGACTTGCCTAATAAGGTTGATAGCTTTACCAAGTTTGATTACTATGAGACCAGCTACAGTGCATTATGATTCAATACTATCTGCAGTGGAATTATATCATCTATCAAATCAAACATTTATTTTTTTGTTCAGTGTGGTTCAACTAATGTTTATTTCCCAAAGGAAGATGAAGCATTTGACTCTCTTTGCTGTTACTGCTCTCCTGCTCTTCAATGAATGTCACTGCACTAGTACAACAGCGATATCATCGGATTCTGCAGCATCTCCAGCTTCTACAACACCTGTCAATGCAGGAGCAAGCCCAAACACCTCAGCAGCCGGAGCAGGAGCCGGAGCAGCATCTTCAACAGCGGCCACGATGATCACGGCTTCAACTACAAGTGCAGCAACAGCTACAGCCTCGTTGTTTCCGGTCTATCAGCTTCTCTGTGCAGGTAAGCATTTATGATATTAAAGATCAGCTCTTTTAAAGAAGGCTATTGTACAAAAAATAGTAGGCTATGTGAATTTTAATTAGCAGATGTGATTATTTTTGAGTCAAACTTAAGTTTAAGTTAACTTGGAAGTGAACTTGTTTTACTTAAAGGTATAGTTTACCCAAAATTGAAAATGTTGTCATCATTTACCCATGTCGTTCCAAACATGTATATGTTTCTTTCTTATATTGAAAATAAAATAAGATATTTGTAAGAGTGCTGGTAATTAAACAATTGATGGTCCTTATTGACTAGTAGGGAGAACAGGGTGAGATGAGCCAGTTTAAAGTGAGCATGTGACAGTTCAACTTGACTGTTCAACTTAAATACATGTCAGGACATGGTGCACTTTTGGGAATAATCATTTAAATCACTTTCAAAATATGTCTTTAAAAAAATCAAGTTGTCTCATGGCTCAAGTGAGCCTAGGGAGAGGGTATGTTGAGCCACATGGGGTTAAACTATGCCATATCAAAGGTATAGAAATTCAATAAAAACGGTTCTTAAAATCTATGTGTGAGCCTTGTTATGGACTGACCATCCATCCAGGGTTTTTCTCCACCTGTGGCTCAAGATGCCGGGTTAGGATCAAGCTCCACGTGACCCTAATAAGGACAAAGAGGTTTGGATAATAAAATGGATGGATGGCTGACTTCTTAATAGTTTACTTAAAATATAGAGTTCACAGCTTATAAACGTTGCAGGGAAATACAATTTAATTAATCAATTAATTAATTTAATAAAATTATACAATTTTAGCTATTATTATTATTTGTTTTTACATAAAAACTTCAATGGCAAATTTTCATTAAAAATAAATGTTCTGAACAAAATCAAGTTCAAAACAAAGAACAGAATCAAGCGCGGTTGGTCTAAAGTTAATTAAATAAAATGTACTATTACAGTAAAATAATACTTTTTAATAAGTAGGAGTGAGCCACTGGCCCAACTTACACCAGGACTGTTAAAAAAAGTTTCAATCTGAGCTAACATCATGCTAACAGTATAGCCTGATCTCTTTATCTCTATATCTATCTCTACACACACACACACATATATATATATATATATATATATATGTATGTACTGTATGTATTATTCTTTTAGTATGTGTTTATATGTATGTGTGCGTGTGTCATGAATGATTTCTGCTTCTGTGCAGGTGTTCTTACCTGGACGCTGTTACTCATTCAGTGGAGAAATTAGCTGAAATGTGGAGAGTGGAAGATACACAAGATACACAGAACATACACAATCCAGCAGATGACTTTAAATATGAATTATTTTCCTAATGTTCACAAATGATTGTTTTTAGACTTAATATCAGCAATGTTCTTAAATATTGCTTTGTGAAGAAATCATGTATTGTCACATACATATGTAGTGAAATGGTTTTCCTGTAGTTTCTTATCCCACAATGCAATAATATTAAAAACAACCTTAAAGCAAATAAACAAATAATACAATCATTAATACAGAGAATAAAGAGATATGTGTCTGTATATAACGCGTGTATCATTGAATAGTCTGATTGCCTGTGTAGCAAATTAGCTCAAAATGAGATGCACATAACTAATCATAACGGGTTGTAATGAATCAGATTAATATTCAGGAATGAACTGTAGCATTAATAGTACAATAAAATGATTTGTTCGTCTGCAGGACAGTTCTAATCGTATATTGTCTCTAAGGAAAATGATTTCTCTGCATGGCCATGAAAAATAAAGTCCTTACTAATACATTGCTCACAGAGCATGTAACAAAACCTGTACATTAAAGTGACCTCATTCTGTAAGCCGCAGACACAGACAACCAAGCGTGAATACATATGGATGTTTATTAAACTACACTACAGGGGGACATGCCACATCAAACTATACACAAACATTAAACATAGATGCCTCGTATTAATAGGTTACTCGTATTGGTTTTGTTGGTGCTGAGTAAAGTGTCCTGGTGCGTGTATAATGTGTAGATTCCTGATGAATTCCTGTAGGAGTGAAAGCTTCGTCATTCCAGCTACAGGTTGATTGGTCCGAAGTGAATCGACAAAGTTACTGAACATAAAACTGCCTGAAGCTCGGACCCCCCCCCCCCCGGAAAGGGAGTCCCGAGATTTCCGAGGTGTGTCTCCAGGGAACCCACAGTAAAGAGGAGAGAATCACCTTTTGGGTGTGGGAGAAGTTTTATCTGGTTTCCCTGTAACACCCATTTTGGTTAGTTTGAACAATAAAAAGGTGCATCGTTTCAGCAGGGAAGTGTTTCTTTGTCCCATTTGACCCCTCATTTACATGTTTTATGACTAGTGAAGAATCTGTGTAGTTTTTCTTACAGTACAGTAAAACTAGTATGATGCATTTCACGATCACATGTACATCATTGTTTTAGGAATAAAGAGCAGATCATTTTGATATCAATAAATAAAAAACAAACAATACATATCATTAATATATTTTTATTTATGGAAATAAACATGCAATGTTTTTCAACTTTGAATTACAGTTTCAGTACCTGAAATTTGGTTCAGTTGTATCTATTTATGTTGTATATTATATCTATATTTATTTTCATTACATTTATTACTATCTGTCTCTATTTGTTTAAAATACACAGTTACACAAGATACATAATAATTATTAAATATGTGAATAATCACCAAAAGGAAACTATGCAGAAGTGAATTAAATAATATTTCCATTGTTAAGCACAATTTTAAAGAAATTTCAGGCAATCCATTTACAATAAGAATTGATGTTTTTTAACAAAAGTAAATCTAGTGAAATAGAGACAGTCTTGATTTCCAGTATGTTATTTTCCATTGCCACAGTGACCTGTAATTAAAGGTTTGTTTATTACATCTCATAAGAAATTTAGAATAATTCCTATTTGTGTATCTTATTTCATGTCTTATTGTACAGTTATAAGAACAGACTCACTTTTACTAGCATCCACCTTCTGGATCACCCGCTTATGGTTCTGAGACCAACGTAGAGTCACGTTTGTGAATCCTCTATCAGCTAGAGCAGATCCCAACTGAAAATAACATTTACACTGGGATTTAACAATACCTTCAAATCTTCATACCACTGTAACCCCCGATTAAAACAATGTCATGATATTCCTCATGAAGCAGCTCTGTCAATCTGAATATTGATCATGAAAACATCTTATCATGTGAGCACAACACACATGTTACATTTTCATATTTCAAGTATCTCAGTTTCATATGAGGTACAGTGAGATGCTGGTATTTTACAGTATGTCAGAAACGAGACCGGGATCCAACAGCAGGTGAATAAACGCAAAAATGTATTGAAATAGTGAAAAAATTAAAACATGCTCAGTCCTTAAAAATCAGCCGGATGGGATAAACCGCCAGCAAATAGTCCACTTGCACAGCGTGAGGATTAGACCAGCTTCAGCGGGGCAGAGCGGCGGCGAGAAGGCAATAGACAGCCGCTGCTGAAATCCAGAGGAAGCACCGGGCACGAGCAGAGAGGAATTGGGAGGAATTACCGTGAAGAGATGGGCATACGGGCAGAGAAAAGCCAAGGCAGAGAGCTGACCAGAGTCCAAGAGAAGCAGGTGTGTAAAAAAAAGGAAGGATTGCAAAAACAGGAGTACCAGACCGACAGGACTAGAAAAAGCAACAAAACGAGACCCTGATCAGATTACACAACAGGCAGCAAGATGATCTGAGCTTCAGAATAACGCACAACGGACTGACACAAGACAGCAAACACGAGGGCATGATAAAGGGAAGATAACGAGAGTGCATGTGAGGAGGGAGAATTAGCAAACAGGATAACAAGAGGGGCGGAGTATACACCACGATGACAGTGGACATGACAGCAGACTGCTCCAGGACAACAAAACCAAGGCAGCCCCCACCGAGATCATGACACAGTGATAATGACAAAAGACCTTGTTTCTTTCTCTCACCTGTTTCAGAACATTTTCTCTCACTGAAGGGTCAGTAAAGTCAACTCTTGAGTTAAACTGCATCTTTACAAATGATCTTTTTAAAACAGGAACTAAACAAAGATACATGTAAAATTAATTAGTAGAGTTTGATTTCATTATAAACATATTAATGCTCCTCAATGTTTTGTTGGCAATAATATGTGACATTGTTAAACCTTCTCTATAGACCTCCACCTCACACAGAGTGAGTGTCTTCATGTCTCCAGGAATGATCAGATTCACGTAACGTCCCTCCATCCCACCACATGAGTACCTGTAGGACTCACCTGCTGGAATAGCAGGCATAACAGCACATCTACAGATGAAGATAAATAATATACAAATACTGTCATATCTGAATTAATCCTTCACATTTGTGCTTGATGTCTCACATTCTTTCAAACTCGAAGGTCTTACATGGGATTGTTGTTGCCGTTGTTCTCCAAAGAGTTTCCGATGTGAATCGCCGCTCCATTTATTAGTTCTGCACAGCAGTCGTTTCTGTTAGTGATGACCACTTCACTAATTGTGTAAACATCACGCAGATCCAGCCTCCACCACGGGTTAGTCTCATTAAGGGTTGAGGAGCATGATGTATTCTGCTGGAGACCTCGATTGCTGTCGATGGCTTTTTCAGCAAACCAGCCTGTAAATGTTGATGACTGTGTAGTGGCTCCATTCACTGCCAAATTTCCTAATAAATGTATGTAAGAAAAACAAAACAAAGATACATCCTAAAACACACATTTCGCATTATGTGGTTGGGAAGAGTAATTTATACATCAACTACTGTCAACTGACAAAATTATAATAATTGCCCTCACAGCTATATTCACAAAAATTACTCCATGAGATCCTCAACAACCTTTTGGAACGCTATTGCCTTCGTTTGCACCTACCCATCTCTCCATCTTCAATAACTTTCAATTAGAATAAAAGGGTATTTTTTTTGTATGCATTTCTTTACTATATTGAATTTCCTCACGTCATGTGCTGGTCAGGATTATATGCTCACACTGGCTGCAAGCCCCTAGGCCTGCCACCCACCACTGGTGTTTGTATTGCAGAAAACAAGCTCTGTGACCAACAAAAGTTCATGATGCTGAAAGTGACGTGACATACAGCCAAGTATGATGACCTATAGTCAGAATTCGTGCTCTGCATTTACCCATCCATGTGCACACACAGAGCAGTGAACACACACACACACACCGTGAACACACACCCAGAGCAGTGGGCAGCTATTTATGCTGCGGCACCCGGGAGCAGTAGTCAAGTTCAAGTTCAAGTTGAGCTTTATTGTCATTCCGCTACATGTGTGGACATACAGTGGGATGAGATGTCGTGCCTCACAGGACCACGGTGCTACATAAATACAGACATACAACACGAAGTAAAAACAGTATAAACCTATAAACAACTAACCTACTGTCAGCTTTGACTATACATATGCTATATATAAAAGTGGTTACCTATACATAAACTAAAAAAAATAATAAAAAATACAAACTGTGCAACTGTGCAGACGACTTCAAATACTGTACATGTGCAAAAAGAGAGACATTCAAGCAGCTGACTGGGGAACAGTGTAAGGTGATTTGTGGTGCATGAGCCAGTAAACATACATACATTACAGTTATATATTGCAATCAGTCTTTTGTGGGATTATGTACACACAATGGTGTGTGAAAGTGTCTAGTGCATGTAGAGGCGAGTGTGTTGCTACAGGTGGCTTGTGCAGGCCCGCTCACCTGTGCATAGCACACTTGAATTGCACAAAAATAACAGTTTTTTCCTGTGATGTGGTAGGGTGTGTGTGTGTGTGTGTGGGGGGGGGGGGGTAGTCCATGTTTCAGGATGTAGGGGTTTTGTTTGGGGTTTCAGAGAGGGGCGGTGTGATGTGAGTTCAGGGCTCTCACAGCCTGGGGGAAAAAGCTGTTGAGCAGTCTGGCGGAGCGGGCTCTGATACTCTGGTACCGTCTACCTGAGGGTAGGAGCTGGAAGAGACTGTGGGAGGGGTGGGTGTGGTCCTTCACGATACTTTTTGCTTTGCTGGAGCATCGTGTAAGGAAAATATCCAGGATGGAGGGGAGAGGGGCACCAATGATTTTTGCAGCGGTGTTCACTGTCCGCTGGAGGGTCTTGCGGTCTGCTGCACTGCAGTTCCCGTACCAGACAGTGATGCAGCTGGTCAGCACGCTCTCAATGGTACCCCTGTAGAAGGTGGTGAGGATGGGTGGAGGGAGGCTTGCTCTTTTCAGCCGGCGGAGAAAGTGCAGGCGCTGTTGTGCCTTCTTGGAGACAGACCTGGTGTTGGTGGTCCAGGTGAGGTCCTCTGTGATGTGCACCCCCAGGAATTTAGTGCTGCTGACTCTCTCCACAGTCGAGCTGTCGATGATCAGTGGGGGGTGGTCAACAGAGTTTCTCCTGAAGTCCATCACAACTTCCTTTGTCTTCTCCACATTGAGGGACAGGTTGTTAGCGCCACACCATTCAGCCAGCTGTGCCACTTCCTCTCTGTAGTGCGTTTCATCATTGTTGCTGATGAGACCTACCACTGATGTGTCATCGGCAAACTTGATGATGTGGTTGGAGCTGAACTTGGCAGTGCAGTCGTGGGTCAGCAGCGTGAAGAGCAGCGGGCTGAGCACACAGCCCTGTGGGGCACCTGTGCTCAGTGTGGTAGTGCTCGAGGTGTTGTGGCCGACACGGACTGACTGAGGTCTTCCAGTTAGAAAGTCCAGGATCCAATTACAGAGGGAGTTGTTAAGGCCCAGCAGGTTTAATTTATTGATGAGCTGTTGTGGGATTATTGTGTTGAATGCTGAGCTGAAGTCGATGAACAGCATTCTAACATAGGAGTCTTTATTTTCTAGATGGGTAAGAGCCAGGTGGAGGGTGGAGGAAATTGCATCATCCGTAGAGCGGTTTGGGCGGTATGCAAACTGGAGCGGATCGAGTGTGTTGGGGAGGCTGGTTTTGATGTTGTGCATGACTAGCCTCTCAAAGCACTTCATTATGATTGGAGTCAGTGCTATGGGACGGTAGTCATTTAGACAGGACACAGGTGATTTTTTTGGTACCGGTATGATCGTTGTGTGGATTTGAGACATGTGGGGATGACTGCCTGGCTCAGCGAGGTGTTGAAGATATCTGTTAGGACATCTGTCAGCTGTGCAGCACAGTCTTTCAGTGCGCGGCCAGGTATATTGTCAGGACCCGCAGCCTTGCGTGGGTTAATCCTAGATAGGGTCTTCCTTACGTCGGCTGGAGACAGACAGAGTGCCTGGTCGTTGGGAGGTGTGGGAAGTTTTTGTGCAGGTGTGTCGTTCTGCATTTCAAACCGTGAATAAAAGTGGTTGAGTACATCTGGGAGGGATGTGTCGTCATCACAGGCCTGTGGCGGGGGCTTGTAGTCAGTGATGGTCTGAATGGCTTGCCACAGGCTCCGTGTATCTCTGCTGTTTGTGAAATGATTATTGATTTTATTGCCATATGACTGTTTTGCATTTTTGATGCCACGGGACAGATTGGCTCTTGCTGTTTTGAGGGCTGCTTTATCTCCTGATCTGAACGCTTCATCTCTGGTTTTTAGCAGCCCACGAACCTCTGCTGTCATCCATGGCTTCCGGTTTGCACGTGTGGTGATGGTCTTGGTGACTGTCACATCATCAATGCAGTATTTGATGTAAGCAGTCACAGTTTCAGTGTACTCCTGCAGGTCTGTATGGTTATTATAGGTGGCCGCCTCTTTAAACATGTTCCAGTCTGTGTCCTGGAAGCAGTGTGTTCAACTTCAACCTTCAACCTTGCTTAAGGGCACCTCTTCATGGTATTGAAGGAGGAGAGAGCGCTGTACATTCACTCCCCCCACCGACAATCCCTACCGGACCGAGACTGCAACCTTTCGATTACGAGTCCGACTCTCTGCCATTAGGCCTTGACTTCCCCGTGGTGTGTTGGTCATGATCATTATTATGATTAAACACACATTTTTAAACCTAAACACAATTGGCAGAAGTAAAAATTAACCATAACCGTTCAATTTAATGGGTTAATTCACCCCAAAATGAAAATTCTGTCATCTTTAGTTTTTTATTTATTTATGAACATTTTAAAGTGACCGTGGTAGTTATGTGGACTTTCAATGGGGGCAGAGAAATCAGTCATAAGTTCATAAAAAATATATCTTCATTAGTGTTTCAAAGATGAATCAATATATTTTGGGGTTGGGCCGACACAGAATTTATAACAGAATTGTTATTGTTAGTTATTATTATTGTTATTAAGAATTGTTATTAATTAACCCTTTAAAAAATCCCTGAAAGTTTGAATAGTTTTTAAGAACTTGATTATAAACTGTGAGAGCGAGTAAAACGTAGATGAGTTTATCTCTTTTATGTTTGACTTAATAACTCATCACTTTTTCGCAAACACCTTTTTTAAGCTGTGAATATTTTAAATATCCAGTGTTGTGCAAGTTACTTCCAAACTGTAATACATTATAGATTACTTATTACTGTTATTTAAAAGTAATTGGTTACCTTATATTATTACGGTCTCAGAATTGTAAAGCATTACATTATTCCTGTATTACTTTTGAGTTACTTTCACCAAAATAACTACAGAAGTAGAACTTAACATTCTAAAATGACAAAATTTACTAGAGCCCTGCATGGGCCTCAAATTTAGGCTCTAGCCCGGTGCTGGCCCGAGACGCTCAGGCTCTCGCCCAGCCCGTGTCCGACAGCTCATCAGAATTACCGGCCAGAGTCCGACCCGAGCCCGTCTTTTTTCCCCCTTCTCCTAAAACGACTCATGTTTCAGCTATTAAAATAGTTCAGTTTTGTATGTAATGGCAAAGTGTTTATATTTCGTTTATTTTCTTTTTATAATTTTTTTTATTAGGTTAATTTAGAAAAAATTGAACCCACAACCTTTTGCGCTGCTAACGCAATGCTCTACCACTGAGCCTTAGGAACTATGACGTAAATATTGGCCCGAAGCCCAGCCCTAGGGATGTAAAAAATGTCAGAGCCTGACTTTAAATTAAATATAAAAAAATAAAAATGTTTTAATGCAAGCATTACTGAACATGTACCGAGTAACATATTACTGAAAATTGATTAGTAATGCCTCACACTACTGCGTTACACCAAAAAGTAATCCTTTACTGTAATGTATTAACTTTGTATCGCGTTACTCCCAACACTGTAAATATCAGCTATGCAGTATTATCAGTACAATGAAAGGGATTAGTACTACTGGTGTATTTTAATAAATTAAATCATGCTAGTTTGAAAGGATATGATGAGCATGAATTAAACATTTAGATTTTTGGCAAACTATGTCTTTACTTGACATGTTTTTAAAGTATATTACATTCACTGTTGAAAAGTGCTCTTCTACAATGAATTACCTGCCAAATACCCATAAATGCCAACTTCACTTAGACTAAGAATCTTCCGATATCCAGGAATATGAACGATCATATAACGTCCCTCCATCCCACCGCATGAAAATGTGTCTGTAGCACCCTCAGCAAGAGTAGAAATCACAGCACATCTACAGACAGAGAGATTATCTGTTATACAATTCTGTTCATCTATAGTCACATTAACCAAGACAGTCAAATAAATATCCTCACATGGTGTTGCTGTAAATGTCAGGGAAGTTCCCAATACGAATCACTGCCCCGGTAATCCTAGAGGCCTGGATCTGTCTGTTAGTGATGGTGACTCTGTTCACTCTGTACACCTTCAGTAGATCCACTCTCCACCAGGGGTTGGTCTCAGAGTCAGTGTGGGTAAAGGTGTTTAACAGTCCATCTAGAGCCAATTCAGGTCCACAGATGAAAGTTGAAGACTGACTAGTTGTGCCCCATAGTGCTGCGTTCTCTGGAAAATGTTTCAGAGATAAAGGCCAGTAAGAATCATCATCTTTTTATTGTCATTAAGGGTTAGATTAGGGTTAGTTTAGACTTTCAACAAATTCATCTTCATTACTCATTATCAACTAAATGCCTACCACAGGGCATAAATTAAAGGTTGCAAACAAAGGCCAGATATTTACAATGAAAAAGTAAAAGAATGATCCTACAATGAGCGTCATTTATTTGTTCAGATATCCAATATTTGTTATTTGATATAATTATAATCTACATTGGGATTGGTATGTAAACCCTCTACAGCAGGGGTCGGCAAGAAAAATTATCATCGGGCCAAAACAACTTTTTGCCACTAGATGCCTGGCCAGAACATACAGGTACATCTAAAAAAAAAAATAGAATATCATGAAAAAGGTCAAGATTTTTGCCACTCATTTCAGAAATTTAAACCCATATTTTATATAGATGCATTACACATAGAGTGAAATATTTCAAGCTTTTATTTCTTGAAATTTTTATGATTATGGCTTACAGATAATGAAAACCCAAAATTCAGTGTCTCAGAAAATTTGAATATTACATAAGATCAATAAAAAAGTATATTTTAAACAGAAATGTCAGGCTTCTGAAAAGTATGTTCATTTCTATGCACTCAATACTTGGTTGGGCCTCCTTTTGCATGAACTACTGCATCAATGCGGCGTGGCATGGAGGCAATCATCCTGTGGCACTGCTCAGGTGTAATGAAGCCCAGGTTGCTTTGATAGCGGTCTTCAGGTCACCTGCATTGTTGGGTCTGGTGTCTCTCATCTAGATTCTCTATGGGGTTCAGGCCAGGCGAGTTTGCTGATCAATCAAGCACAGTAACACCATGGTCATTGAACCAGCTTTTGGTACCTTGCAGTGTGGGCTGGTGCCAAGTCCTGCTGGAAAATGAAATCAGCATCCCCATAAAGCTTGTCAGCAGAAGGAAGCATGAAGTGCTCTAAAATTTCCTGGTAGATGGCTGCGTTGACTGTGGACTTCAGAAAACACAGTGGACCAACACCAACAGATGACATGGCAGCCCAAATCATCACTGACTGTGGAAACTTCACACTGGACTTCAAGCAACATGGATTATGTGCCTCTCCACTCTTCCTCCAGACTCTGGGGCCTTGATTTCCAAATTAAATGTAAAATTTACTTTCATCTGAAAAGAGGAATTTGGACCTTCTTTTTCTCCTTAGCCCAGGTAAGATGCTTCCGATGTTTCTTTTTCAGAAGTGGCTTGGTGGCCCTTTTCCTGAAGATGTCTGAGTGTGGTGACTCTTGATGCACTGACTCCAGCTTCAGTTCACTCCTTGTGAAGCTTTCCCAAGTGTTTGAATCAGCTTTGCTTGACAGTATTCTCAAGCTTGCGGTCATCCCTGTTGCTTGTGCACCTTTTCCTTTCCAATTTCTTCCTTCCAGTCAACTTTTCATTTAATATGCTTTGATACAGCACTCATTGAACAGCCCCCCCTTTCAGTAATGACCCTCTGTGACTTACTCTCTTTGTGGAAGGTGTCAATGATCGTCTTCTGGACCAATGCAAGTCAGTATTCTTCCCCATTATTGTGGTTTCAAAGAACAAGAGATACCCAGAATTTATACTGCATGGATGGTCATTTATTGAAACTCAAATGTAAATATTCTAATATTTTGAGATACTGATTTTTGACTTTAATTAGCTGTATGCTCTAATCATCAAAAATATATATATATATTTTGAAGTCTTTTACTTTATATGTAATGAATCTAAAATATATGAAAGTTTAAATTTTTGAAATAAGTTACAAGAAAAAAAGAACTGTTTCACCATATAATTTTTTTTTGAGATGTACCTGTACTCAAAGGATAATTTAAGAAATTAATAGATACAAAATGCAACTAGAATTGCCTGTGACAGGCTGTTACAGTGTATTTTTTAACTGGTAGTGAGCTGTTACTCCGTGTTAAATCCTGTAGGAGGAGAATCATTAACAAAAAGCCACATTTACATGGCGGTGTCCGGCAGAGTATACATGAGAGTAATAACATGAGAGTTTCAAAGTGGCTCATTAGAACAATATAGTGTCCAAACTTGTTTCCTACCACATGAGCTAATAAAGTGGTTGTCAGTATTGAAAGGTATAATTGCTGTGTTTTGCGGTGCACATTTTTTTGTGATGAAAATAAAAGTAACATGTCAATGCTTGTTAAATATGCAGTTATATTACGGGCTGTTGGCATGAATTGTACTCGTCGTGGATAGGGTGACCATACGTGTTATTTTTACCGGACGCATCCTGGCCAGGATATCTATATTGCCTAAAATATCTAGGATTTGGCTTTGTTTGCGTGTGCAGACCGATGGGTGTATGACATCGGTTATTTATGTTTTCTAACGCTCTTGAGGTATTTTGAATAAAAGCGATATAGAAAAAATGGGAATGACTGGTTTCCCTAGTCATGGAGCGAGTGAAAACCATGATGCTCCAAATTTTAAAAAGTCTTCTCATCGCTCCATTCAGAATTACACCGCTCAACTCCATGCTCCGCTCACTTAATTGTGAGTAGCTGTTGTTGTCATGACATATCTATTTCTGAACCAGCTGCTATCAAAATTTACATGTACATGTACATGTATGCATTTAGCAGTAATCTGGCTGCGGGCACGGGTCAGATATTGTTGCTGGCGGAACGCCGGTTGCCGACCACTGCTCTTCAGCATAGCTTTGCCCTCAGACAATGGCAAGTTTTTCTTATGCCCCATGTTCAGTACATCTTTTTTTAATAATTACAACCAATTAAAATGTTTGAAAAGGATCAAAGACCAGTTCAATAAGGTGTGGGAGTCACTAGCAAGCACAATTTGAAGGTGGGAGTTCCTGTTGTGACATGGTCACAGGAGCACATGGTGTGAGAAGAAGGCAAGATTATTTGCTTTAGTAATCTTATTTAAAAGGACATTTATGTTTTTAAATCTCACGTGAAAACATACTTGTTTTCTATGGCTTTTAAATGCAGATTTTTTTTTGATTATGTAATTTGTTTTAATTGTTGATTACTATTGTTGTTTTGTTGTGCTGCTGTACAGTCCTTTGGTCTACTTTGTAGTGGAAAGTGCTTTATAAATAAAGTAGACTTGAGACTTGATTAAAATTAACTGTACATAAAAAATAAAAAATGTAGAGCAGACTTTTGTCAGGTTTTAAAAATTTTAATTTATTTTATTTTGCATGTTCAGAAATTCAGTTTTTCTTTTTGTTGCCTCAGGGCAACGTTGCACAATAAGGGGTAAGGAAGCAGGGGTCCACAGCTCCCAACCCTAACCATGATTTCCCATTGACAATACATTCGGGAAAAATAAAGGGAAGATGCAAAGGTACACCCAAAGTGATGTGCAAAATGTGAAGCTTTCACCTCTGTTCCGCAGCAGAGAAGACGTGCTTTTTGAAGTTTCACACAGAGTGAAATCTAAGTCCATGAAGTAAATGATATGACACGATTCACAACACACTACATCGGGACTGGGAAACTTCGGTCCTGGAGGGCCACTGTCCTGCAGAGTTAACTCCAACCCTAATCAACACATCAGAACCAGCTAATAAATGTGTTTTAGGATCTCTAGAAAGCTACAGGCAGGTGTGTTTGATTATGGCTGGAGCTAAACTCTGCAGGACACCGGCCCTCCACAGGACCGGAGTTTCCCAGCCTCGAACCACGACAGAAACCTATGTCTGTATCTAATCAATCTATGAATGTGTTTCAAGTGTTTTTCCCTTTTCACTTAATGCATTTTTTTGACAGATTTGTGATTATGTTTTGATCTCTGAACTTTATGACTGAACTGAAAATTTGTTATGATATGTGAATGGATCATTTTATTCATGATTCTGCACCATTGTTGTGCAACGTTGCCAAAACACAAAAAATGATGTGGAATAATTTATCATATACCATCAAAATGCACTGTCTGGAAGTAACTTCTCTTTTCTATTGTGACGGAATCAGACTTAAAAATATATATATTGTAGTGTACGATGTATCAGATGTTGATTTGTAAGTAAAATGTAAGTGCACTTAATAATTGGATAATTATTTATTTAGTCATTTAGCAGATGCTTTTATCCAAAGCGACTTACAAAAGAGGACATTATAGAAGCAATCAAAACCAACAAAAGAGCAACAACATGCAAGTGCTATTACAAGTCCTGGTTAGCCTGACGCAGTACACGTAGTAAGGTTTTCTTTCTTTTTTTTTTTTTTTTTTTTGAAAACGAGTATGTAAAATATAGACAAATGAAACTTAGTGTTAGTTTTACAAGAAAAGCTAGCAGTTAGAGAATAAATATGCAATTGATAGAGGGTCAAATGTTTGTGATTTTTTTTAAATAAAAATACATATTAGATCAAATAAATGTAGAATAGAGAGTGCTAGAGTTAAAGGGTCAAATAAAGATGGAAGAGATGTGTTTTTAGCCGTTTCTTGAAGATGGGTAAGGATTCAGCTGCTCGGATTGAGTTGGGCAGGTCACCAGATGGGAACAGTTAATGAAAAAGTCTGTGAAAGTGATTTTGTGCCTCTTTGGGGTGAATTATATACACAATACATCACCACGTCTGTTGTTTCACCAGAAGAACCATTTATGACATTATGATCAAACAAGACAAGGTCAACGAAAGAGTTGTCCAGAAAATTGATCTTAGTTACTTTAAATAAATGGATGCACAATGCGCTTTATAAGATTTGAATGAATGAATGAATGAATGAATGAGTTTATTTTCTGACTTTATGGCCTCATGAACTGTAAAAGAATGTACATCAAACTGCAACAGAGCTTTACAGTAGGGATACATTTCCAAGTAGTTTTGTTCAAACAGACAAAACAGAAAAAACGAGTCAATAAGCTGAAGGAATATTACCTTCTTGTCCATGTGCCATAACCTCAGTCCATAAAAGCCCTGTGGAAACAAGTGATTGAATTCACTTTCAGAGAACCAATTTGATATAGTTATGAATACATAAAGCATCATCTCAACAATAACGACATTACTAGACATTGATTTGTGTCAGATGTAGCTACTGATGTAGCTACGATGAGCGCAATGTTTGAAATTAACGTCCGATAATTGGACAGAAATTATTTAAAATGGGATTTACTTTAGAATCCAGTTCACAATGCACACAAAATAACTCAGGCACATATGGTCACATCATTTGGCATCGCACCCCAATTGAAAAATTCTGGAAACACATTACTCCATGTGGTGTTAACTAATGCCAAGAAAATAGTCCTTATGAACTGGAAATCAAGGAACGCCATACGTATTGCATCCTGGAAAAACCTACTAATAGTTTGCATGTAAAACTTGTCCATTTCTGTCCAAAACATTATGATAGACTTACACACATCTTGGTCATCCCTTGTCACCTTCCAGCAGTCATGAATCTACTGACCTTTCTTTTTTTTTAAACAAACTACAAATATGCACCTCCACCTACATTCACATATGATGGGGGTGGAGGTGGGGAGGAATGCAGATTGGGAAGACGTAACAACACTGATTTATGTTCAATCTAATTACATGTATTTAAAGATTAAATAATTAGTTGATTGGATTTACTGGGACCCCTGTAGGCCCTTTCATCTCAGGCTCTGTCTGGTGAGGTAGGGTTTTGATGTGGATGGGGTTATGCGAGGTCTGGAGCTCGTGCTTTTGTAACCCCCCTGGATCCTAACCACCACACTTCGTTCTAGTTCTGAATGGGCCTCGAACCTGGGTCTCTGGTGAGGGAGGTGGACGCGCTAACAAGGCTAAAGACTGCAGTTACTCGCGTCAGTCGCCAGTGCGTCTCTTGAGATCAGGGGAGTGAGGTTTACCTGAACAGCACTTACTCGCTGGCCTCCGTTACTCCATCCTGCTTTCCCTCATTCTGGGTTACATGCCTCTTTTTTATTAATCACATATTAGTTGAGATACACATATATGTATTAAGAGCTTAACAATTAATGCATTATATATATATAAAAAAAATGCTAAGTGTGGTGATGGCCTGGACTTCGCCTCATGGTGTTTATTTATTTAAATGTATATATTTAATTATTCATTTTTCACATTCTGTTTCTATTCTATCTACTTGTTTTCTATCTTTTCATTTACAAAAAAAAAAGATTTTGCATACATTTTTTATTATCATGAAAAATAATAAACTTGACTCTCTAAAACTAGCTCCATCTCTTTTGATCTTCGTTTTATTATTTGAATTTATTATATAACCTGCGACGTGTACTGCATTCAACTAACCAGTCCTTGTCACAACATTTATGTATTCTCGTTCTTTTGCCCTCATTTGTAAATCGCTTTGGATAAAAGCATCTGCTAAATGATTAAATGTAAATGTAATGTAAATATGTCTGTGATGTTCTCGGGAGTGGGGAGGGTCTTGGCCCTTTGCCCCCTGAGTTTGTTTGCTATAATTATAATATTAATAATAATTATCATTGTTACTCTCTTTATAGTCATTTTATAGTTTCTACTGTAGCTATACAGTGTCTGATATACGTTTTAAGAAATAGAATCAGATGAGGACATATTTCTGTGGAATCACTACCAGACCAAAGACATAAAGACCGACAAATTTACATGCACAAAAGAGCACCTGTTTAACATAAACTTTGATTAATAAAGTAGATGTAAAAAATACACTGATAAAAACTATGCCAGAGACAAGCAAATTCCTGACCCACACAACCTCTTACTGTTCAAAAGACTGGGGTCAGTAATATATTTTTTAACAACTTGATACTTTTATTCATCACGGGTGCATCAAATTGTTTAAAAAAAATATTTTTTTTATGTTATAAAGTATATATATATATCAATTAACTATTTTTATTTTATGCACATTTTTTCAACATTGCCAATAATTAGAAATGTACGGAGCCCTGCAAATGACATGCAGGAAAAAAATAGTAGGTTAAATTGTGCGCACAATTTATATTTCGTTTCCTCGATTTGCTAAACAAATTATTTATAAATCGAGGGAATGATTTAGCAAATTTATATATATTTTTTTTCATGTCATGTACGGGGCTCCGTAGATATGTTTCTTGAGTAGCATATCATTATATTAGGATTATTTCTGAAGATCATGTAACACTGAAGACTGGAGTAATGATGCTAAAAAATCAGCTTTGATCATAGAAATAAATTATATTTTACAATATATTCACATAAAAAACTGTTATTTCAAATTGTATTAACATGTCATGGATTTTACTGTATTTGATCAAATACATGCAGCGTTTTTAAACATAAAATCATCTTTCAAGAATTTGACAAACTTATTAACCCCAGACTTCTGCGACAGACAGACAGACAGACAGACAGACAGACAGACAGACAGACAGACAGACAGACAGACAGACAGACAGACAGACAGACAGACAGACAGATAGGTGTCAAATATTAGTGTTAATAAAATAACAGATAAATGTTGTACTTTACCCAGCAAGATCCACACGCACTTGATCTGCTTCATCGTGGCTGCTTGAAGGAATCTGTATCTCTTTTTTAGGATGATGAGATTTAGTTGTTTACATTTTATAGAGGACAACTCATTTAAATGTGCATCATGTGACACTTTGTCTCTCCTCCCTTCCATCTATATCACCCATCTCTCTCTTCTCTGCACCTGCTGCATTTACTTTTATGAACACAGAGAACATAACTTATATCAGTCTGCATTTTGTGCACAGTTATTTATTGTCATGCACACTTTGCCAAAGCCTAATGTTGATGTTTGCCTGTAATAAGCATGCAGTGACATTTTATGCTGTTTTATATATTTGCATATCTCACTCTCACTGGTTGAGTCTGACATACAGCTTTCAAAAAGTGAAAGTAATCGAGTGGTGAAGGTATGATATCAGAACCTGGAAGACCAATTAGCTGCTGGCTCCTTCAAGATTTCCCTATGGAGTTTTATAATGGTGTTTTTAAATGTATAAAATAAAGCCTGTGTTAAACAGAACTTGTCAATACTTTGATGTTTCATTCTACAGTATAACCTGCACTCACTCAAACTCTAACGGTCTCATATAGTTATTTATTGGGAACTTACTTTTTTCAAAAATTAAACATAACTTATTATTTATTTTATTTTAGAGTGAAGTAAAAAAAATAAAAAAAATATCATCAAGTTAGGTTTACAACAGGCTTTATTTTATTCATTGAGAGTGATGGTGAATTAAAGTCTAAATAGATGATCCCAAAGTACTCCCATTCTCGGTTTATGGTCTCTGTTTATATATATATACTCAGGTGCATCTCAATAAATTAGAATGTCGTGGAAATGTTTATTTCATTAATTAAACTTAAATTGTGAAACTCGTGTATTAAATAAATTCAATGCACACACACTGAAGTAGATTAAGTCTCTGGTTCTTTTAATTGTGATGATTTGGCTCACATTTAACAAAAACCCACAAATTCACTATCTCAACAAATTATAATATGTTGACATGCCAATCAGCTAATCAACTCAAAACACCTGCAAAGGTTTCCTGAGCCTTCAAAATGGTCTCTCAGTTTGGTTCACTAGGCTACACAATCATGGGGAAGACTGCTGATCTCACAGTTGTCCAGAAGACAATCATTGACACCCTTCACAAGGAGGGGAAGCTACAAACATTAATTGCCAAAGAAGCTGGCTGTTCACAGAGTGCTGTATCCAAGCATGTTAACAGAAGGTTGAGTGGAAGGAAAAAGTGTGGAAGAAAAAGATGCACAACCAACCGAGAGAACCGCAGCTTTACGAGGATTGTCAAGCAAAATCGATTCAAGAATTTGGGTGAACTTCACAAGGAATGGACTGAGGCTGGGTTCAAGGCATCAAGAGCACCACACACAGACGTGTCAAGGAATGGCTACAGTTGTCGTCAGAGGCGTCTTACCTGGGCTAAGGAGAGGAAGAACTAGACTGTTGCCCAATGGTCCAAATTCCTCTTTTCAGATGAGAGCAAGTTTTGTATTTCATTTGGAAACCAAGGTCCTAGAGTCTGGAGGAAGGGTGGAGAAGCTCATAGCCCAAGTTGCTTGAAGTCCAGTGTTAAGTTTCCACAGTCTGTGATGATTTGGGGTGCAATGTCATCTGCTGGTGTTGGTCCATTGTGATTTTTGAAAACCAACATCAAAATATGTCACTCCCTCAACATAGCAGGCCACAACATAAGGATGCCGTTAGCGTTATTGTTCATATTTTGATTTGTTGTTAAATAAAACTTCAGTCATTCAAATAAAGAAATATTCCAAGCCCAGAGTCGATTATTCAAATATAACTGTTTTGATCTGATCATATATAGGCCTATAGCCAAAACAAGTCATGGGTCTGAGTGCAGTTATTGGATAGTATTGTAGACAGATTGAGATTAATCCTAATAAACATGCAGCTACATTTAAAACCCATATATTAAAATACATTTAAAACAGTATATTTCAATTGAACAGCGTGCAGGTCCTCGTTTATGTCAGACTGTGGCGACAGCAGCGTGGACAATTGCTCAGCTAGCTCACATATTGTAGCCTAACATATCTATTATAACGGAAACAAATCGTTTTTATGACATAATATGTCGTTGTTACGAGAAAAAACATGTCGTTTTAATGAGAAAAGATGTTGTTAAAATGACATCATATCTCGTTATTACAACATAATAGAGTGGAAAAAAATATATATGTGTGCGGCAGCAATGCATCACCGTACTTATGCAATGTACTTATTTGAGTTTTTTTTTATCAATTTACAAAGTTGTGACAATTCTGTTTTTGCTTTGTCAATATTGTATATAGAGTGTAGATTGATGTGGGGGGGGGGAAGTTATTTAAAGCAGTTTAACATTAAGGCAGCAACATAACAAAACGTGAAAAACATTAAGGGGTATGAATACTTTTGCAAGGCACTGTATATAACCATGTATTTTGGTGTAGTGATTGCTATTTTCAGGGACAAAAAATAAAAAAATTCCCGGGTTGGGGTTTGGTTGCGGGGGTGGACATATACGCAGGGTTATTTGGCAAAAAAATAAATAGAAATAAAGGACTTTATTTGAATTATTTTCCTTGAAACTAACTAGTAACTACATTTCAGGACTTTCAAAGACTTTTCAAGCACTACTTCAGAGATCTCACATATCAAACAACATCAATATTATCTTTACAATTCTAATTAATACACTAATACAAGAAAACAGTACAAATAAAGTGCAGCACATGCAAAGAATGCAGTGACTGTGTGGCACTTTTACCATTTGAAAGGATACTATGGCAAAGTTATCATATTCCTTATGATTGAACTGAAGAATGAAAGCTATATCGTACACTTGGAAAATTATGAGCTATATCACCGCATATCGACACTAGGGGTGTGACAATGCACTTAGCTCAGGACATGAAACAGAATACAGATACCTGGTTCACGATATTTGAATACTATTTTAAATGCATTTACAATGACAGAATCACAAGTAAAACAATGCAGTTGTATTTTGAAATAGTTTAACTAATCTAGGGCTGTATCTAACGATTACTTTGGTAATCAAGTAATCTACTGATTATTTTGATAATAGAGTAATCTGATATTTTTTAGTAATACAAATAGACCTAAGTGAAAATGAGGCTTTACTATGACTACATTTACATATAAACTAACAAATAGGCAATAATAATTGGCTTACATAAAATATCAAAACCAAGTAATTACATGGTTTTATTGAACCACACACCAATATGCCTATAATATGTACATTACCAACTTAAGTAGGCCTACAATTATGTATTATGACAAATAGCTGGCCAGCAGAGGGCGCCAAGGGCCTGGTGTTGTTTCACTTTACAGCGTGATTCAACGACATTTAAATACATTTAATTTCACATGTAAACACAGAGCAAGGATTTCAACTTTTATTTTGATATCGCAATGTGCAACAAATCGCATATAAATATGTTGATAAATTATCATGAGTTGGCATGGGTTTATAAATGATTTACGTTACAAATCTAGTGAGATAATCAGTGGTGGTCAGTAACGAAGTAAAAGTAATTTGTTACTGTACTTAAGTACATTTTTCAAGTATCTGTACTTTACTGGAGTAGTTTTATTTTGAGCAACTTTTACTTTTACTTCACTACATTCCGAAGCATAAGATCGTACTTTTTACTTCACTACATTTCATAAAACATATCGTTACTCCTTATAATATATCACGTGCTCCGAGACGCAGAAGCCGTGGTTTATTCAAGAACAAACTGATTCTTTTCAATGAACCTGTTAAATCGGTTCGCAGATCGCAACAAACGATCCGATTGCAGCTGTTCTCGAGTCGAAAACTCACTGATTCAAATGAACCGTTTAGAGCGAGTCTTCAGTGAACTGAACTCACAAGTAAAGAACCGGGAAGTATTGTGAGCGCGCGGGCGCGCGTGCGCAACTGATGCTGCGAAAAGTAAGTTACTAATGTCGAATTTTAGGATTAATTATTGTAACTGAAAATCACATTTAGCTCAAAACTGTCAGTTGTTTGTGAACTAAATCTGCTGTAAAGGGTGATCTATTTAAGCCCACTGAAATGCTTGAATGCAGACAGATCAATGGCAGTGTCTCTATGTTTTAGGTCAAAAAACAAAACATTAAAATAACACAGATTAAATAAAATAACTCATGCAATGTTCATATTCCCCACTGCTGTAACGTTAGCAGTTTTATTAAAATGCTACGCATTTAGCCCTATGTGATGTCTATTTTTATATTGTTTATCAACAGTATAATTTTTTATATTGTTTATAGATCAACTAGCCGAGTAGACAGATATGAATGTTTATTCATAACCATACTGAAAATAAGTAAATATTGTTAGCTGATGCTAACTGTCTAGCTAACAAGCTTGCTGGTGCTAAGTTGACGACATTTTTTGATATAAAGTCCACATATTTTTATTCAGCCACAGATAGATTACATCTGAGGTAAAAAGAAAGCATGTGATGTTCAGAACATGCTAACTACAGTAATTATCAGAGTGGGAAGTGATGCCCTCTGGGGGCATTTGGCCAGGGGTGTTTTACATCACAGACAAGGTTTGAGAAGAAAAAAATCATTATGAAACTATAATTATATTTTCCTTAAAATGTTCTTCCTAACTTCAGGCCTTATTCTCATGTCATATATAACTGACATTCTGCAAAACAACAAGCTTTAAAACACTTTATTCTTACTGGTGTAAATTAGATGGTCAAATCGGTTTTCTCTCAGGTACATCGCAGTGTAAGCTTCACAGTGAACATTACTACATCACTCTCATCAACATAGTCCATATCAACAACAAAATATATCTCTTGACTCCATATAGTGGTTATTTTGGGAAAATCCCAGGCATTTTGAACAGTAGGATTATAATAATATGTGCTAATATAAAATTAAATAAAGTAGTCTATATAAAATTGGAAAATAAATCTATCTATCAGTACTTTTTTACTTAAGTACATAAATAATCTAGTACTTTTGTACTTTCACTCGAGTAAAATTGAAAAAGCAGTACTTTCACTTTTACTGGAGTAATATTTTATTATACGTATCTGTACTTTTACTCAAGTACTTGATTTGTGTACTTCGTCCACCACTGGAGATAATGCACACTGTTTTCTGAGATGACCGTTAAGTAACCCAAACTCACAGCAGAGGAAGAGTTTAGCGCCTTTCACACATAACGTTACAGTCTTTATTGGAAAATTACCGATAAATTACCATTAAGAGATCATGTGTGAACAGGACCTTTTTAAAAGTCGTTCTGATAATCATATCATTTTTATTGAGATGACGTGATTACTAAGAGCTGTTTACAAAGCTCCGCTGCTTTTTAAGTAGCTTTTCTATGTAAATATGCACTAGATGCAGGGCTCCTCAAATCTTTCCCTGGAGGTCCAATCTGCTGCTGAGTTTAGCTCCAAGCCTGATCAAACTCACTACCTGTGATTTTCTAATGATATCGAAAATGTTTCTCAATATGTGTTCTTGTCTGTACTTGTGGACTTGTGAAACATCATCAGTCCTCGCCCAAGTACTTTTTTTTTTTTATTTTATTTTTATTAAGGCATACAATACAAATACAAATTTTAACGGCACATTTCAACTACTAAACACAAGTTATTAGTGTTGATACAGTCATGTGAAAAAGAAAAACAAGAAAAAAATAAAAAAAATAAAATAAAATAGGAACAAATAAAAACAAGGGCGTGGGTATCATTCTATCAACAAATGCAAGTTCAAATTATCTAAGAGTTTCTGGGCGTTTCTGTCCTTCATGTAATAAAGAGACTTAACAAATATCTTCAGTTCATTCTTCCATTCGCTGAAGTGGTGTTTAACCTTCAAATATTTGCATCTGTGAATGAAGTGTTTGTATAAAATAATTAAGTTATTTATCAAGAAGTCTATGTTCTTATCTTTCAACGGTACTCCAAATGTAATTGAGACCACAGTCAAAGGGTGCATTGATATATGTTTAGAATGAAGACAGTTTTGAAATTACAGCCAAAAATTCTGTACAAGTTCACATTGGAAGAACATATGTTCTACAGTTTCAATGTCTTTCTAACAAAACCCGCATTAATTATTCTCCCAATTAAATCTTTCATGCAAAAATTTATTAGATGGATAAATGTAATTTAGAATATTGATTTTCACTTATTTGGCCTTAGGAAGTATTGGAAATGCTAAATATCGCTTCCTTATTGTCTTTGCCTCTTCTTCACTAAATTCTTGAAGAACATGTTTTGGACTGGATAATACCTTTCTAATAAACTTATTTGTAAACGGTTTGCTCTTTACACTTGTACCTTCAATATAGAGTGATCTCATTTCTGGTATACATTTACATTTATGCATTTAGCAGGCGCTTTTATCCAAAGCGACTTACAGTGCATTCAGGTTATACATGTTTTGTCAGTATGTGTGTTCCCTGGGAATCGAACCCACAACCTTTGCGCTGCTAACGCAATGCTCTAACCACTGAGCCACAGGAACACTGGTATAGTACTAGAGTTCAAAACAAACTGCTGAATTATTATTTTCAGGGGTACTGGGATGGCCTTCATTACTTTGTTGTATTCTCTAATTGAGCATTGTAGATTAAATGTATCATAAAAATCACTATAATATAAACAATTACCCAAATTATCCATCAAATGCGATATTGCCAATATTCCTTTTTGTCGTCGCCCAAGTACTGTTCCAATTCAAAGCTCACATCTAGCCAAGTACAGTTAAAATCCCCGGATGTGTTCTTGCTCCACCCCTTTTATCAAGGATTCATCAAGAGGTGACTTGTGCGAACTTGAGGCAGCCAGGTATCCCAGAATGCATTTCGCACCAATCAGCGAGCGTTAATGGCGGAGGGGAAAACCCGCTACATTTTTTAAATATTACTGTTATTGTGTCATGAAATGAAGTTCTACGAGTATTTCAGGTGAGAATGTAGTTTTTTAAAACTCAAATCTGCGGTTTATTTATAAATATAGCGCCTATTTTCAAAATGTGCTTCGCTGATTTGGGAAACATGAGCTTCATGCAATCACCGGGCGCTCAGTGCTCATGTATCCGCCGAGAGCAGTCTCACCGCGGCTAGTCCTTCTGACATCTGCCGCTGGCTCTGATGTCTCTGTAGGGGTTAAACATGAGGTCAAATTCGTTTTGGGTAAATCTAACCGGCAATCTTTGGACTCATTAATCTATTATTTCTTCCAGGTCATTTCGTTTCACTGTAATGTAGGCTATTCGTTCCCTGAACTACATTTTTTTGCGGCAATTAATATGTTTACATGAAAAGAAAAAGAGACAGTGGTGTTTGATATCATATTTTGTCATATTGTAATACAGAGTAGATATAGGCGAGCTGACTGACATTATCAATTACGCTGCTCTTCCGTTTGCAGAATTACCGGACTTGTGTCCTCAGGAGTACGCACACCCGAGTCGAACTTGCGAAGTACGAACTACCGAGGACGCAAGTTCGAACTTTGCGTACATGCTATTGAGAAACGGCCAGCGCTGATTAGTATGCTCAGGTGTATTTGATTAGGGCTAGAGCTAAACTATGCAGGAGTGGGTCAGATTTGAGGATGGCTGCACTAGAGTGACATCTTTGACCATTGCGCCTCGCAGCTTTTTCAACGTGTCGTGCTCGAGACCCAGGCTTCTTCTCTATTCATCAGGACTGTGGCTCTGGATACTATTATGCGCGTTTTGTGTCTAAGAGCAAAAACTTCTGAATGGCTAGTAATGTTAGTTTGGTTGATATTGAAAGCTGTGCTCCTCTCACACCATTGGTAGGTTAATTCGTGAACTCGAGCTGATATCAACAAGTTTTATTTTACATTTTTTAAGTAGGACTATCTTTCTTTTTTTTTTTACAGCCGAACACCGCTCCCGGAGATCCGGCACGGTGCCGGAGAATTTTAAGCTCTGTATTTGTATAACCACAGTTGTACACATACCATGGCTAAATTATGGTTAATGTAACAAAACCATGGTTAATGTGTGGTTACCATGCTTTAACTATAGTGACCTAACCATGTATTGTTTTGTTTTTTTAAAGGGTTACTCCAACCCAAAATGAAAAGTTTGTCATTAATCACTTGCCACCATGTCGTTCCAAACCAGTAAAAGCTTATTCCATCTTCGGAATACAATTTTGGATATTTTGGATGAAAACTTGGAGGCTTGCGACTTTCCCATTGACTGCCAAGTAAATAACACTGTTAAGTGTTTGTAATGGTATTTGTAGGGGAATATGGAATGCTAATACTGCCATAATTAGAAATAAAGACATGTACAAAGAAATGTAAAAAAGCAAACATAAATATATAAATAAATATACAGTATCTCACAGAAGTGAGTACACCCATCACATTTTTGTAAATATTTTATTATATATTTTCATGTGACAACACTGAAGAAATGACACTTTGCTACAATGTAAAGTAGTGAGTGTACAGATTGTATAACAGTGTAAAATTGCTGTCCCCTCAAAATAACTCAACACGCAGCCATTAATGTCTAAACTTTTGAGTGAGAAGTTGAATCTGAATTTGAACAATAACAACTGCATAAATATTGTTGAAATTAATGTTTTAAAAATAAAATGATGAATGTAGAAATATGATGAAAGAATAAAATGATAAACATTATATTAAAACTGCTAGTTTGCTCGGTGGCGTCAAATCACCTGTCTGTCACAGAATCATTTATTCAACCGATTGGTTCAAAGCAACTGATTCATTCAAGAAATCGCAATCGTGCTTATATTTAGTGAACCGCTCTCTTGCTCGTGATATTGCTTAATTGTATATTTTATAGTTAGTTTTTTTTTGCAATAATATCAGAGTTTAATACAATCCCTATTAAATTCTGATCCATCACAGTAGTATCAAGATAAATACAATTATAAATAAGTTACTGGTTGCATTTGAAGCAGTAAGTTGTATGTCTAATCACATTAATGATGTTAACAAATAAACCAAATAATGCACCGGTAATTTAGTGATATCCACAGTTGTGGTCTTGAAAAAAATGCTGAGTCTGAGACCAAGACAAGACTGAGTACAAATGCTGTCGAGACCTTCAATAAATGGTCTTAAGACAGGACTCGAGTGCTACAATCAAAATGTATATCTATGATGAAAGAACAAACTGAATATATCAAACTTCCACCTTTAATTATTCTCCGTTATCTGTGTTTGGCGTCTCAGAGTTTGGGTTCAGTGCATCTCGTAACATATCCAGAATCATCTGAAGCTCCTCTGTAGTGTCTTTTATTTTCATCACAAATTTCATGGTCTCAGACTTCATCTCTTCTGCCTGTTGAGTGTTTGAAGTCAGCAGGTTTGAAGTGTCACTGTTGTTTGATGTCTGGTTAGTCGACCTCATCGTTTGGTTGCTGGTGGGTTCTGGTCGACTCGTTTTTAAAGCGTAATCTGTGTTGATGTTGTGGATTTCTTTGGAGTCGAGAAACACGAAGAAGATGTCAACAGCTATGAAAAGTGCAGATAAAACCCCTGTAACAGTCTCGGCCACACGAACTGCTCTTGCAGCCTGAGCTGCGATTTTCCCTACATTAACGACTTGAGTTAAACGGAGAAGCTCAGGGATTCCTCCCAGTCCTCGTCCAAGTCGAGCTCCAACACTCATCCCAGATTGTGCACTGGAAAGTGATCCATTGCTTGCTGAAAACTCATTTTCCAGAGTTTCCACTGCTGTTGAGATGTTTTGGATGCAGCATGTAATGGAGGTAATTTTTTCCTGGAACTCTGTTATGATCATTGTAATCTTTTGCCGGTTGATTTGCTGGTTAACCATGTTTGTTATGTTGCTGGCACCAGCTGTTATTCCACCAGCTACTGCCGTACCGATTCCCACTCCTGTTACTATCAGAGAGGCTCCGAGAGTGAAGGGAGCCAGAATAAGTCCCACCACCGATGTGATTCCTCCAGCCAATCCTACAACACCTCCTGTGAGACTGCTGACGGTTGTGTTGTGGTGGACCGTCTCCAAACCTTCTGCCAGGTTTCTCAGTACATCCAGAGTCTTATAAAGCTCCTCGACAGTTTGTATGCTCTGAAAAATTATAAAATAGTTAAAATCGATGCCAGTGTCTTAAAAACTGACTCTTTTTTCCTAAAAGTAAAATGTAAACATTAGTAATCTAACTTACCATTTTATGAAGGTGTTTAATGATAAAAGGCCTCATCAAGATCTCATTGACAGACGGCCGGTTCTCTGGATCAGTCTGAAGTGTGTCTTCAACCAGCTGACGAAGGTCCGCAGAAAAGGTGTTGGGAAGAGCTTCATAGGAGCAGCTTAGTATCCTCCCAACGATCTCAACTGGGTTTCTTGACATAAACTAAGAGGAATAATAATAATACGATACGAGCTAACCAGTTGGTGGGATCTTAATATAATGTATCAGTGAGTTCATACTAAAAAAAAAAAAAAACATACACCTACTACATTTTTACTACACTACTTTTATGCCTATTGATATAAAACATCCAACCATTCAACTATTTGAAAATATAATGCAATACTATATAGATTACTGACATTATATAATTTGTATTTCCCTGAATATGATATGTATTATCCAGATGTAAAGCATTTCCTTTTATAAGGGAAATCTTGGAAAGCAAGCTAGTTAAAATGGTTGGCTGTATTGTATTGGTTTGGAAATGTAATAGAAGTTTGATTGATTTTCTCAATAAGAGTAAACTACATATTTGTTTTGTGTGTGAAACTATTGAACAATATCTTAACATTTTGACAACTTGTATGAATGATTACATATTATACATTCTTGGCATTTCTAAGTGCTTTAAATACATTTCTGCAATATTTTTCAAACTCAATGTATTTAGTTATTCAAATGATTAAATTTCATACAGCACACTTCAGCTTGCACAGCTCATAGATGACACATCCCAACCTCCAAATTTCACTGAAAAAGAAAGTGAATGTTATAAAGGTTTTTCAGTGTGTTGAATAGGAAATATATGTAATAACATTGCAATTCTTCTATTACGTCTTCTCATCATAAGGTGTGCCACTCAGATTCTCAGGTGCAACATATGCGAGAGCTTCAGTTTCTGTTGTGTGTGCATCAGTGGACCTAGAAGTACACGGTACACATATTATGTTCATCATATGGACTGATGCATTGTTTCTTTGTTTTGAAGTAAAGCTGCACAATACCATTCATTCATCTCTCCAAACTCTCCAAGACGAATGGTTCCATATGCAGTGAAAAATAGGCTCTTTAAAAAAAAAAACATTTTATACGTTTGTGGCCACTGGGAATGAGTGGATTGCAAAAAGAGTTAGTAATATCAGTCAAAAATATATCTATTCATACAGCCTCCAACCAGTGTTGGGGAGAGTTGCTTTTAAAAGTAATGCATTCAAATATTGCGTTACTCCCTAAAAAGTAACTAATTATGTAACTTAGTTACTTTTTATGGAAAGTAAGAGTTACATTACTTTTGCGTTACTTTTAAATAAAGGGCGTATTGTTGTTTTTTATAATTATTAGATTTCAGAGTAGAACACATGAAAAAAGCAGTAATAAAAATGTTGATTGTTTGTTTGTTTTAATACAATCACAGTTCATATTTATACAATGTAAAAGTTCTATTTATGAGTCACACCAAAAAGTTTAATGAATGAAATCAGGCAGAAGGTTCAAGTAAATTGCACGTCTGTAAAAGTCTTTCACACCAAAAAGTTGAATGAATGAGAAAAACGTCAGGCAGAAGGACAAGTCAAACGTCTGTAAAGTAGAACTCTTCAGCATGAGAAAACGTTCAACATCTTCAGCAATAAAAAACATTTAGTTTATCTAAAGTAATTTGTTGCTTATTAGTATGGTTGAACTGGACATCAAAGGTCAGCAGTAAACACATTGGTTAGTAGAATGGAATTAGATATATTTGTGTTATTTAACATATTTAATTATCGCAGGTTTGCGTTATTTAACATATTTAATTATTCTGAGTTTGCATTTTAGGTTTGCGTTTTAATTCATTTTGATGATCTGAGTTTACATTTATCTGTTTTCTGTGAGTGGGATGTTTTTAATTGCACATTTGCACATGAATTGGAATCTGTTTTAAAACTACAGTGATCATGTTCACACAGTGCACTGTCATCAATAAATGGGGACGTGCAATGTAGTCTAAAAACTATATTGATCTTGTAAATTAAAAATGTTCACACATTGCACTTCACATTAAATGGGGAAAAGTATCTCATTATTGTCTTGTAAATTAAAAAGTTGCAAATTCAAGTTATGAAAAAAAATATTATTACGTAACTCGCATTACTTGTAATGCATTACCCCCGACACTGCCTCCAACTATTGCATGGCAACATATGAAATAAAATAGATTAATTGCAGAGAAACTGTCCATTGTTTTGTCCAATATTAAATGTACACTATGACACCTCAGGTTCATTTGTACCTTGGGCTGCAGGTTTTTATGTAGGATCTGTTGATCATGCAGGTACTTTAATGCCATGCAAATCATCACAGTCCAGTCCAGGATCTGTAAATCAACAAAATGTCAATTTACAAATCACAACATGTTTAATGCATGTATGAAGCAAGGCATAGTAACATAAAATAACTATTTTTCAAAAATTAACATAAAACAGAACATTAAAAATCACTATTTAGAGCTCTATAAATATCGTTTTTTTTATTAGTTTATATTAATATATTTTAAGCATATACATAATTCTACTTCCTATTAAATATTATCTGCATGTAGAGACTTATTTCCAATGTTTTTAATGCTTGTATTACAGTGTACTTCCTAATGCTGCTTTTCTGACCTGGCATGATAACCATGTTGCAATTTTCACCATGCTATGAGATGCTACTGAGGCTGAAGCAAGTTAATAGCATTTTCATTGTAATTCATTGTAAGGTGTTATAATATTATAATATTGATGATGTTAAATTGTACTATCTTTAAATCTATAAACACACCGTACCTCATTCTCAGAAAATGTATCTGCTGCCTGTATTTTGTGTTTGATTTTCTGAGCGAGATCTCCACCCTCACAGTGCTCCAGTACGAGATACAAGCAGTCGGGACCTGAAAGCAGATTCATTCATCACTGTATTTTAAATCACTGAAAGTAAGAGTGAATAAATATACTCTTAACTTTATTTCAACCTGTGATGACTTCCTTGTGATGGACGATGTGTGGATGACTGAGTTGTTCGAGAAGGTTTAAATCATTTTCCTAAAACCAGACAGATAGGTGTATTACAATTCCTCTCTTTCTAATAAATATAAACTTTTAAATATCATTCAAACTTTAAATGTTCACTTTACCTGTCCATTGTAGAACTTTTTAATGATAAACTGATCACCAGCTTCATTTTTCACCAGGGTCATGTGCTCATCTTCACTCACTAATGTGTAGCCTGGATATTCTATAGCAGACTGTGTGTTGCCCATCTCTGAATCTACAGCAATATTTGAGAAGAGAGAAAGGAAAGGGAGATTGTTAAGCAAATAGTAATATGTTAAGACCCTTCTGTTCTAAACTAATATATATGTGTGCGTGGGGGGGGATTCCCCATATACATTTCTTAATTATAAACTAATAACAATCATTAAAAAAGTAAAACGGTGCCACCAAAATATTTATGTATTTTGTATTAACTTAACACGGATCCATGAAAACGACTAAAAACACTGTATTGAGTAATGCTAGGCCAGAAGTTGGCCATGTCACTTTACAAAGAAGTAAAAACACATTCCTATACACCGGACATGCAATACTTATGAGCATGACGTCACTGTTTTCCAGAAATGTGTGTTTTCTTAGTTTACACAGAGATCTGACAGGATTTGTAAGCACACCGTCAATGGAGCTCAAATGGTGAAATTAATGACTGAGTTGAGGTTGAGGTCTTTACCTTCCTTAAACTAGCAGAGCGACACAGACGGCAATCGTTGAGGCAAAAATAGGCTGTAAAAAACAATGTAAAATCAGTCTTTCTGTATGGAGCAGAAATTTGGAAGACCACAATTAACAACGGTCAGACCTGTTCCCTGGACAAACATTATCAGAAACAGCGACAATGGCGAAATCATGAAAAAATGACAGACAACAAACAACACTTAAATTCAGTTCTATACTGGCTAATATAGTCCACAAAAGGAAACATAACTACCCACAAACAAGGAAGCCCAAAAATGAAAAAATTATTAAATAAAAAATCCTAATGAAAAACCACGTAGGAGCAAATCCAACTGAAGTAAACAGCCTCAGGTCCACTTCATACAAGCAATATTAGTATCAGCAACAGTCTTTGATGAGTGCCAAAATAATAGTAAATATTATTATTAATACTAAATAATAGCTAAACAACCATGTTAACTATGTGGCACTCACCGTCTGCCACTCTCTTCCTTGTCCTTTATACCTGGAGTCTTACTGTCTCTATCTGAGGAGACTGACCCCTACATATCTGGAAGAGAATTACAAGGATGTGATCTGTTACGAGAATATTGAATTTAACAATTAATGTCTAAACATCTAAAGAGAGCATTTAGCAGTGTAAAAGCTATAATCCTTATTATTTTATCTTTATGTTTGATTTTCAAAGTCTTCTGTATTATATGCATAGGCTACTTGCCTCTTAAAACAAGAGGACAAATGATACATCAAATACTTTAGATCCAATGGTTGCAATGATTTACATAAACTGCAAGGTCGCAGTTTAGTTTGGGGACCAGTTCTCACTTTTAATTAATATTAGCTATGGATTTTGCTTCAATAAACTCCTAATTTGTTGCTTATTGAGATTTATTAAGGAAGTTGTTAATTTTAGGTATGGGGTGGATTAAGGGATCTAAAATGTTCATGCAGAATAAGACATTTATATGTGCTTTATAAATGCTAAAAAACAGCCAATATGCTAGTAATATGCATGCTCATAAACAACTAGTTGATAGTCCGAATCGGTCCCTAAACTGAAGTATCACTGACTGTAAAAAGTGGTGAACCGCAACTGTTACCACTGTTTCCTGATTTAGCTAATCAAAATGAGTTGTGATGGTATAAACTAATGTATAAACATTTATAATCTGAATTTAGGAGAGTGATAGGCCGGCAACCTTCTGAACTTGGTTTAGGCAAAAGATAGGCCGGCAACCTTTAAGACTTTGTTTTATAGATTCCAGCAAATTCTCCAGAACTTAAAATAAGACCTTCAAAATAAATTTATGATTCCAGTAATTCTCCAGAAATCTCTCAGACAGTCTTCAATTACAAAAAGTTGAAATTAAATCTCTCAGAGCTTTACAAAAAGTTATATTCAATTCAAATGGCAAGCCATCAGGACCAGGACCTCCAGTAGTTTTAGATAAAATACAGTCTAACTACAGTCTAACTGATTTGATTTGATTTGATTAACTCTTTTAAAGTTATGGGATTTTCACAATTATTTAAACTATTGGATAATGACGTCTATGGTGCGTAAAAATACCGTTATTAACTTCCCCTCTCATTAATTTTTTTAGTCCCTTAATTTTACTGTACAACACACTACACAACTAAAGTGAAACAAATTGTAAAAATTAGTAACTCTGCTTCAACATTCAATGACATGACTGGTCATCACCTTAAATCAGGTCCTCTACTGAAATTCTTCTACCATCTATGATGGCAAAGGGCCCTTTGAATCCAGCGATCTTCTGTCGTCTGGCTTCTTCCACCAGTGGCCATAATGCTCTTGCATCTTTCACACATTGTGTCAGATCCTCAGTGATTTTAATGTCTTTTGTTTGAGAACCTCAGAGTTTTTGGTGTCGATCCAAATGCAGTCATGTGTCGTGCACACCAAGAATTGCACAATGATATGGCGTGGTTGTGAGGAAGTGAAACTCTTTTTCTGTCTGGGAGCCAAACACTGAGCAACATCCAAGTTTTGCAGAGTATCCACAAGATGCATGATACAACAGAAATGACTGTTGTGTTTCTCCATGTTGATTGCAGCTGCACGGTGTTGTTAAAGACGCAACATGCAACAAAATGCAGCAAAATGATGCAACACAATGATAGAAAGTACAAAGTATATATACACACGAGTGCAGAGGCAGAGCAAACCCAGAACCAGAGTCTTAAAGGGACAAACACCCAGACCATTACATCATGTTTAGCTGCTTATATCTTACCTCAGCTCTTTGTACAGTAAATCCGCCTTCTACACTTTGATTGGCTATTTCTAACATTTTGACATTGACGAGCGCTTTTGAGCCACTGCAGTGAGCTAAATTAATTAGAATGCTTGACTCAAGTGGGCCATTCGTCCGGGCCAATCGAGGGATATAGGCTACGTATATTTAATAAAATGTATTATTTAAATATATTTACGCAATGGGCCGTCCCACATTGTACAGCGGCCCACCGGGAAACTCCCGGTGCTCCAGATGGCCAGTTTGCCACTGCATCCCTATTCTAACTGGACAAAGCTGCAAACTCTTCAACCACCCAAACCAGAATGCACGCAGATATTTTATTTGTTAAAATGCCTTCCTATATCTTGTCTAGTTGAATCTCATATAACTTACAATTTTGTGAAATTGGTCAACTATGATTTAAAGTAATAAAACGATAAAACATGTTTACTAATCATATATTTTACAGAACACCATGTACTATTTTATCATTAATAATAAACGTTGTTAAACTTGCTTGTTTTTTAATTATATCAGTAACAATGCTGCTGCTGACATCTAGTGGTTATAAATAGTATTATTCCAAACAACATATGTGTAAGGAGTGAAATTATCAAAGACTTCTGCTATCCTTTCCCACACATATCTTGAGTAACAAAAGGTCCATCTGGCATTATTAAGGCACAGGGGTGCTGATATTGATCAAGGCCTGTAGGTCAAGATGTGTATACATCGGTGGTCTGATAATTGTCGCACCTTTTGCAGTGAGTGGACGTAATCTTGCACAGTGAGTGGAGTCCGTTTGAATTGGTTTTTAGTCTGCATTGGTCCGTTTCAAGGAATTGGTTTTTAAAAGAAGTCACATGATCAAGCTGTTGCTCTGTCTCTTTCTCTTTGCTGCCTCTTTTCTCTGCGGATAAAAGAAGCACTCTCTTATTGGGGAGCTGTTGCTCTGTCTCTTTCTCTTTGCTGCCTCTTTTCTCTGCTGGCACTCTCTTATTGGGGATCTGCCTTCTCTGCCTCTTTTTCTCACTCTTTATATTCCACACTGTCCTGTCTGTTCCAATCTGTATAATTGCAGTGAATGGTGTCCCTGTTTCTGTATCCGAAAAAGTATGCATCCATCTTAAACCTTCTCCACACGGCTCCGGGGTGTTAATATCGGGTGTTGCTCTTCAGGAAGAGACAGCAGCGGCCCTACACTCCTCTTATGATCAGTGGGACCCCTGTGGAGAGGGTGAGTAGCTTCAAGTACCTCAGTGTAAACATCTCCGAGGACCTGACTTGGACTGCACACATTCAGACTCAGGTTAAGAAAGCCAGGCAAAGACTGTACCATCTGCGACAGCTGAGGAAATTCAGGGTCTCACCAGCAATCCTGAAAACTTTCTATTCAGGGGCCATAGAAAGTGTATTGACTCAGTGCATCTCAGTGTGGTATAGTAACGCCACAAACCAGGACTGCAAAGCTCTACAGAGAGTTGTGCGCTTAGCTGAGCGCATCTCAGGGTCTGCTCTCCTCTCTCTGCAGGACATCTACCTCAAACGCTGCAAAAGCAGAGCTGCTAAAATCATCAAGGACTCAAATCACCCCGGTAACTGTATTTTCAATTTGCTGCCATCTGGCAAGCGCTTCAGGAGCATGATGGCAAAAACTGAGAGACTAAGGAGGAGCTTCTTCCCTCAGGCCATCAGGCTCCTAAACTCAAACTCAGTCTAATAACATTTACAAGACTCCATTTAATAAACAGTAAGATATTCACTATTCTCCATCATTGCTGCTAAGTATATCTCTTGCACATCCCTGCTTATATTATTATTATTTATTAAGTCCACAGTATGCTGTCCTGCACATTTTATTTTATTACACATCTTATTCTTCCTTATTTTTTTTTTATTTTTTCACCTATATTTATGAATATTCTCTTGTGTTGTTACATGTTTTGCACTGTCCATTGAGCGGACCTGACTTACATTTCACTGCTGGTTATATTCTGTATAATTGAGTATGTGACGAATAAAACCTTGAATCCTTGAATAAAGGCCTTCTGAAGCGTAACAATGCATTAGTTTAAGAAAAATGTAGATTCTTAAAACATTGTAAACTGTATTGTGTAGCTTCCAGTCTCTCTCGAGCGTATGATATAGGTGTAATGAATGGTGCAATGTAAGATACAGAAGGAAAACTGTAGTCATGCGAGAACCAAGTTTTGTGTACAGCACAGGAAAACCATGTGAACAAGTAAATTGTATCTGTTTTGATTAAAATGGTGCATTCGTGTCAATACCCGGGATGTTTAAATACGTTCATGACATAAGTTAAATAAGTTTTGTTTTGCTTTCTCCTCTGTGCATCCGCGTTCGTCGTGCACTCTCTCCCCGGATCTTGCGTCCGCCTTTCGTTACGTCTACGTCAAACGCTCGACCGCCTTGTTGTGAACGCACCTGCTTGAGAGACCAGTTTGCACATTAGAGTTTAGAAAGTTTTAAGAATCGACATTTTTGTTAAACTAATGCATCATTTCGCTTCAGAAGGCCTTTATTAACATAAGTAGTTTTATGTTGGATGCATACATTTTTCCCAGATGCAGAAACAGGGGCACCATTCACTGCAGTTATACAGATAGGAACAGACAGGACAGTGTGGAACATATCTCCGAATGTGTTTGTCTGAAAGAGAAATGTCAGACACGTCTAGGATGCCCTGAGGGTGAGTAAATCTTTGGCTAATTTGTATTTTTGGTTGAACTATCCCTTTAATTCAGGTAACATTTTACATACATGCTGTGTACATTTAACTGTTTATGTTTTACCATCCTTCATCTATTTTGTAACGCATTCAAGTGTAACCATAACAAAATTATGTTATTAAACCATTTCAATTATAAATGATGTGCTAACTAGTCTTGATTCAACATTAACTTTGACGTACTACCTACTGCAATACAATGTGTTCACTCAATAGAAACACTCTCCCACATATTTAGCTATTCTAATTAATAGCTGGGTGGTAATTTAATTTAATTCAAGATTATTTGTATAGCGCTTTTCATGATACAATCATTGCAAAGCAGCTTTACAGGAAATTAAGTTTCTACAATAGATGTATATATTGCAGAAACTTAATCTATTTAACTTATGACAAAATTTTGTTAATTATGTACATTGTTTAAGGGGTTTGGTCATCTCAGATCATTGAAGGGTTGAATCCAGACTGAAGCTTGTGTAATTCCTAGCTAACACGGGATGTTAAACTTAATAGGTAGCCAGTGCAGACTGTAAAATTGGAGTAATATGATCATATTTTCTTGACCTGGTAAGGACTCTAGCCGCAGCATTTTGTACTATCTGTAGCTTGTTTATTGAAGATGCAGGACAACCACCTAGCAGTGCATTACAATAGTCCGGTCTAGAGGTCATGAATGCATGAACTAACTTTTCTGCATCAGAAACACTTAACATGTTCCGTAGCTTGGCAATGTTTCTAAGATGGAAGAATGCTGTTTTTGTAACATGGGAAATACGATTTTCAAAAGATAGGTTGCTGTCTAATATAACACCCAGATTTTTGACTGTAGAGGTCCGTCTGTATCCGTAGTAATAGACTAGAAATATATAGTTTTATACCATTGTGCTGATGACATTTCCTTAGTCATTCGACAATCCTCCAGCCTAAACCACTGTAGGGAAACCACCCTTACATATGTGATTAACTAAATAATTTCAGCACTTAGCAGTCCTCTGACACTTTATAAAGTTACATGAGGCTGCACCTTTTTATATGGAGATTTTTGTTATTTTGGTATTTTTTCTTAATACTAATGACTACACAATAGCTGAAAAACAAGACAATGTAATTAAGTAAATAAAAATAGTAACCTGCAATAAAAAATGATGTTAACTGAAATAAAACTTTAAAATAATATTAATACAAATATTGTATAAAATATTAATACAAAAATGTCACTTAAATAACACCACCTCCTCATAGTCAAGTACTTGCATTTATACAATACAAATGCTTCAAAGCTACAATCAGGAATCAGTATTTTCAATTGTCACATACAACTTTATTGTGATTAACATTGAGGAACAGAGAAAATTCCAGCATGTAAATGAAGAAAGTCAAAGCTGAAGAGAGTTTAGGTTTCCCCATCATCCTCATCATCGTCGTCGTCATGTCTTTCTTCATGTCAGAAATCCCTCGTTCCACCAGAACAGATAAAAGCTGAAATGAGCAGATCTCTTAAAACCGCTCTCAATGTGATTTGATTTCTATATGTTTCCCTCTCTCACCTGTGACAGGAGCTGGACTCTCATTTCAGGTTCAGACAGACTCAATCTCCAGGTTCATCTTCACAGGAGTCTTCTTGGGAAAAAGGATCTAAAAGGGCACACGAGAGTGACCATACATCGACAGAAGGGAAGTGCAAATAATAAAAAGCATAAAATGCATCGAGTCTACAATATCTACAGCAGTTTGCTATAAATGCATCTGTCACTTAAGATAAAACAGATGCAGTGAGAGGTTGTGTAATGATCCTCAAAAATCATGAACAAAACTACACTAAATATAACAAAAACAAAAATACGTAGACTAAATCAAATACAGGTTCACTTGCAATAGTCAAACACAAATGTGCTTTATGTAGTAAATTATTGAAAGCTGAGAGCATGCAACTTTTGAAGTTTCACATGTTCAAAACCCATAAATTGCCAAATTTCAACAATTGTAAAGCCATTAATAGTTTTCCAAAACACTAGATCTGCTTGTTTGATCTCACCTTCTCCATAGACCTCCACCTCACACAGACTTACACACTTTGAATCTCCAGGAATGAACAGATTCACGTATTGACCCTCCATATCGTTGCATGTGTAGGTGGAGGAAACACCTGCTGGAATGCTAGAAATCACAGCACATCTAAAGAGAGACGGAGAAAACATCATGTAGACTTCTAGTCTTTCTTTACATGTATTTTCAGGGTTTTTTATGGATATTAAGCCACATGAAGAGGGTCTCACATGGGATTGTTGTTGCCGTTGTTCTCCAGAGAGTTTCCGATGCGAATCTCCGCTCCGTTTATTCGCTCTGGACAGCAGTCTAGTCTGTTTGTGATGACGACTCTATTAACTCTGTACACAGAACTCAGATCCACCCTCCACCACGGGTTAGTCTGAATATCAGTTGAGGAACACGATGATGATTGTTCTATTAAACCTGGATTTAAATCAATGGCCTGTTGAGCAAACCAGGTGCCATAGGTTGACGACTGTGTGGCGATTCTTCCCTTTGCCAAATTACCTGGAACATATACTGTCAAGAAATGGCTTTAGTCAGCTTATTTATAGACTACATTTTGTGAGGTTTTATTAGGAATGCATATCTATCAGATCTGAACTGGTGGGGTCTTGAAGAAGCCATTTTTAAGGAATATATTTTAACTTGATAACTGTATTTGTAGCGTCTCCTCCCATATTTTTTATTTTCTAAATATTTCCAAAAGTGTTAACTATATCATTAGATATCTCGATTCTTAAATATGTGTAAGTAAATGCATTTTGTACATTTATTGATCATGTTAGTTGATCTTTAATAAGCAAATTATAGCCTAATGTTAGTGTAATCTATTAACTATGCATAAAACCCATCTATTTACTTAAGCACCAGATATTTTAATATGACTGACTTACTGTATTTAACATTAATTTAATTAAAAAACATTGTAAGTTACTAATAATAACAATTTCATTTTACGGAAAGAGAGCAAAGAACATTTACAATATCAAAGAATATTAGCATTGACTTCAGTCTAGCCAGAGTTAAAGCGCTCTGAAAAACTCATATTATAATGACTGAAGCTGTTTACGCTGTGAAATTACTCTCTTACTTACATCATAGGCACATCTGCACTTTGACATTTCTAATGAGACAGTTCAGTCAGTGAGTGTGTGCTGAACAAAACACCGGTGTTTCAGCGATGTCTCATCTGAACACGTCTGATTGGTCATTGCATTCATAAGCTCAACAGAGTCTTGTGTGATTGATTGTAATGTGCAGCGCTGATGATGTGCCTCTCTGAATGTTTTAATCACGCCGGTGCATATATTCAATAGTGTTATGCTATTTTTGTCTTTTAGAAGCTGTATTCAAAATCCACTTGGCTCAAATATCCTATTTGAATGGGCATGAAGCCTCTGTCCTACATGGTTAAAACTGCGTTAATACGTCTCTAGTCTTCTGTTCAAATAGCATCATAAAAGCCTTTATCTCAGGCCTGTCCAGCCAGTGCGAATGTACAGTTGTGTCTCAGGAATAACGGCAGCTGCAGTGACGAGATGAATTTACTAGCTGACGATTGGCTCTTTTACTTGGAAGGTGGGACTTTTTCAGCCAAATTCTGCATTTTACTTTCTCCCATTCATAATAATATGAGAGCAATGTCTAGGTATACATAGAGTCGTTGGACCTGATCTTGACTAGAACTAGGCATGGAACTATATAAAAAAATGATAAAAAACAAAAAAACTCTTTATTGCAATGAGATTTGTTTTCTTTAAGACAAATTTGCATGGCAAGAGTTTAGACCAAGTTGTTAATTTGGTATGCATTACCTGGAAAAATCGCATAGACTCCCACGTCACAGAGAGTAAGAATCTTTGAAGTTCCAGGAATATTCACAGAAACATAACGTCCCTCCATCCCACGACACGAGTAGCTGTTGGTAGCTCCTGCTGGAATAGTAGAAACTACAGCACATCTGGAGAAAGACGAAAGAAGTTCCTATGACTTTGTTGCCCATTATTAGCATGATTCTTCACTTGTATTTGATTCTCTTATCCCTGAATGCATTTAATATGATTAACTCTTTCTTTCACAACACAATGTATATTTTATAATTGGATACTTCCTCCAACTCTTGTAACATATGTTTTACACAATGTATTATTATTATTATTAGGCAGATAAAAAAATATGCAATTATTTGTCACAGAAAATAAAGTTTCGCTGTTTTTATCCTTGCCTGTGTGACACTTCAGAAAGAAATGGTCTCGTTGATTGTGTATTGTTATGAACGTTGTATGCAGGACAATGTTTCGTGTTTTATTTGATTATAGGTGATAATCTGATCGCTGGAGGGGAATTGCTAAGTGCATTGCCAGTGTGACACGAGCTGCCATTTTAGAAAGATATAACATCAACCGTCTGATCATTAGGTAACTAATCCAGTGTTTCCTCCAACGATCATTGCCACGCCAAAATAAAATAAAAACAAATAAAACTGACCTGATCTGTGAAGACGAGTTTACAGCCTTTATTGAATGTGACGGAATAAAAAACAGTGTACCATGAAATAATAGTGTGAAAGTATTTGTATTGCAATAAGAATATAACAAACTAATTACTCTTATGATCTGTTCCTTTTTAGGTAAAAATACATAAGACTAAGTGCAGTCTGATTCAGGAACAAGTGACTTGTATAAGTTATCTAAATTAATTGTTCACAAAGAAGAAAATCACTGTAAAACAAAAAAAACTCAATTTCAAGGTGAATTAGGGTGAGCAGTTGCATCACAGGTTCTAAGCAGACAGGCCTGGATGAACTTTATCAGAAGCAGATGTTAAGAAGGGTTGAATCAGATAGTTCTCATCCTTTAAAGGCTGAATTTCAGATGTTGCCGTCAGGATCTCGCTTTAAACTCCCAAAATTGAGAACCAACAGATATAAACACTCTTTTGTACCTGCAGCCATTCTGCTTCTCAATTCTAAAAAAAAAACTTAGATAACTTATTGACTTACCATTTATTGATTGTTTACTGTTTTTTTATTGTTTTTTAGCCATGCCTGCAAGGTAGGCAATCTCTGTATTGTGTGTGATTTGTACCTCTACCTGTTGCACAACGAATTGCCCCACTGGGGACAAATAAAGTCATTTAAACTTGAACTTGAAAGTGACCAGTTAGAATCAGTAAGACAAATCCTTCACTGAACTGAATCAACATCTGACTCACGTACTGAACTGTAAATACCACTATTAAAAGTCTAAACACCTGGAACTAGTCAGTATATGAAACACACACACACACACACACATATATGTATGAAGATACTGATCAGAATATGTCAGAGAGACTCACACTGGGTTGCTGAGAAGATCTGAAGAATTGTTTCCAATCCGAATCTCTGCCCCGTTTATCCTGTTTTCACAGCAGTCGCGTCTGTTAGTGATGGTCACTCTATTCACGCTGTACGTCTTCATCAGATCCAGCTTCCACCACGGGTTACTCTGTTCGTCTGTATGAGTACAGGTGGAGCTCAACCCATCCAGAGCGTTTTGAGCATACCAGTTAAGAGCTAATGTCGACTGATCGGCTGTTCCCCATGCTGCTATGTTCACTGGAATACATTCAAGAGAAACTCTTATTTACAATTACAATTATTTATATTTATAGCCCTGCTGGGCTATTTAAGTTAATGGGTTTTCATGATGTGTCTGAAAATATTTCACAGCAGCACAAACTCACTAACAAAAGATGTAATAGGGTTTAATTCACAAAATCTCACCTTCTCCTTCTGCCTTCGTCTGAACTGAGAAAAAGCCTTGAGATGAGAAATACAGAATTATGCTCATTATTTAGCTACTTAAAAGGATTTTTCTTATGAGCATAAGCATATTTTGTTGAATGTACTTGCCAGTTGGGTAAAAAATCAGTATAATCTCTAAAATCATGCATTAATGTACATTACATAATTTAGCTTCTCAAGTAAAAGTATTTTGTTTAAGGCAGTTTAGATAAGATTAACCAATAAAAACACATTTAATTATAATTGAACTTATTTTAAATATAACTGTGTGTGTTTCACTAACCCAGTAAAAACAACAGACTCTTGAAGAAAACGCTCATGTTCATTTCAGGCGATTCGTGATTCTTTCTGCTTTTGTTTGAAGAGGTTTGAATGAATATTGTTCCTCGTAGAAATATATTAGTTCATCAAGTTACATCAGAGTCACATGATCCTAGTTCTCCTCCCACTTTTCTTTCTGTCTGGAGCTGGGGAACATTTAGTTTACACTTAATAATAATAACAACAACAACAACAACAACTTCACCAACAAGTTAAACATATTTTAGCAACAAAACAAGTGAACACATTTTCAGTGAAAATTATACTTTGTAAATTCAGTTTAGTGATTAATGATATTAAAATGTCAATATTGAAATTGTACATTTGGCGGACTCTTGCTAAAGCAAGTCAAATAATGTATTTCATGTTGACATGCTTACATTGAATACTAGATGTTAACAACAATAGACAAATCCACCAAACTGGATTGGTACATTAAGGTTTGTATTCACTTTTTTATTCTAATTCAGTGCATCAAATTTGGCTTTAAAAAAAATGTAATTCCAACTTGTATGACTTTCTTCCAATGAAACACCAAGGATGAGTTGTTTAAATAAAAGAGAACTGAAGCTGCCAAGCTCCACAATAATACAAATAATAAGGGTGCCACAGAAGTGGTTTATGTGACACTTTCCCCAGTCTTTATCTGGCATACTGCATGTTTCCATCTTGTGTGCTACACCTGCCATTTTTACATTTGTCTTTTCATTCCCATCTTACAGACTTCTCAATATCAACTCAGATTTACATTGTGTTGTTTTATGCATGAAGGCTGTCTGTCAGAGCTCCCTGAAAGCATGCAAACACTGTCCTGCATCTGGTCTGACACGAGGAGAGGATCTGTTTCTAAAAGACACAAAGCTTTCTTTAACATGTGAATATTCAAATTAGATGTTCATATAGCAATGCAGTAAATCTTTGCCACTATGCATATACATCTACTGCTGCACACTTGTTTTTCTTATTCTGAAGTTTTCCTCACGTCATCTGCTTAAAGCATCTTCCAAAACCATGAATGTACATGTAAATGTTCACAGATTGTTTATTCAGAAGAGCACGGACATGTGAGGAAGACACTATGACTGCATCTACACTGAGATCTTTGGGTTTGAAAGGAACCAGATCATCATTATTTCTTTTACATTTTCATTTTAAAACTTCACCTATAATCTGCCACAAGTCTTAGCTGCTTACACATGTCTGATTAGTGTTTTTCTTGTCTCCGATACATTTGGTTATGCAGTTCATTTGACTAGGCGTACAGTTCTTTTGCCTATGTAAATCATGTCGATGTCTTTTTTTGTGTGGAAAGAAGCTCAGAAAATTACAGTTGATGGAGATAAATTAAATGTTTAATTCAATGTGTTACTTTATAGGGAATTACAAAATTTACAGTGCATCCGTAAAATATTCAAAAGGCTTCACTATTAATACTAATGGGACTTATTATTATTATTATTATTCCCTTTTTCCACATTTTGTTATGTTACAGCCTTATTCCAAAACGGCTTACATTCATTATTTTCCTCAGCATTACACAAACAATACCCCATAATTTAAACATGAAAGAAGTTTGTTTCAAATCTTTCCAAAGGTATTAAAAAAAGCACATGTAAATAAGCATTCACAGCCTTTGCCATGACTCTCAAAATTGAGCTCAGATGCATTTAGACGTTTGATCGTTTGTGGTTTTGTTAAAGATTTTTGAGCATGACAAAGTGTCACACAACCTGTCAATGTTGCGTCATACATTTCCTGCAAAATACCATACATGTGTTTCCCAAAACACCATAGTTAGTATGGTTCCCTGTCAGTCACTACAAGCCCAATCCCCCTTCTACCCCTTAGCCCTTCCCCTTCGAAGCGGTAGCTGGTGTCTCGGTTCTGTTTTAGTTGGTGGGATAGGGGTAAGCAGAAGGGCCAGATAGCCCTTCAAACAACGAAGGAGTATGAGCATAAATCAGCTATAGCAGCAACATGGCTGCCCGAGCGAACAAAAAGACCCATGAAAGGCCTCCTCGCACAATTTTCTAACCATTCCTGTTCTTTCCCTTAGCTGCACATTCACAGTAATAGAAAGTAAAAGCTGAGATTATCGTGAATATTCAAACCGTTCGCGCTCCGTGTCAAATCCCTGTGCAACACCTATGCAAATCATCTGTAAAGCAGTTGTTGCCGTGCTGGTGGAAACAACACGAGACCATATACCACCACCACGTCTTTTAAGACCGGAATGACGAGTTTAGAGTCCCCACCAGCGGCAAAAGAAGTGAGTGCATCTTCAGCGCAGCTGGAAGAGTTGTAGAAGAAATAAACAAAAAAGCGAGACGGCAGAAAGGGCATCTTGCTTAAAATAATTTATTGTCATTGTTATAAAAACAACGAGATTACATTAGAGCCTCAATCGACAGTGCAGTTAAAGTGCAAATACATAGAATGTAAACATTATAAGATCCAGCATGATCAGCAATAGCCCAGTATGTAAACAGGACAATACGACATTGACAAGGAATAAGTATATGAGGTGTTGAAACAGGAATAACCAGTAATGATGTGTTTTGTTGTGTTTGCTGCAGCAATGCAAAGTCCAGTTCATAGTTAATGCAATTGTTGAAGAGTGGTACATAATTAATCCAAATTTAAGTGGGTGGAGAGGGGAGAGGGGAACAGTGTTTGTTCAGCCGTCTAACTGCCTGGGGAAAAAGGCTGTTGGCCATTCTGGTGGTCCTAGCCTGAAGGGACCTATACCTCCTACCAGAGGGCAAAAGGTGAAACAAAAAGTGTGCTGGGTGGAAGCGGTCTCTTATGATGTTGTGTGTCCTGCGTAGGCAGTGGGAGGTATACACAGCAGAAACCTCCAGCAGGACTGTCCCAATGATTTTACCAGCTGTTTTCACCACCCTCTGAATCATCTGCTGTGCAGCTGGAAAACCAGACTAGCAGCCGATAGGTCAGCACACTGTGAATTGCACAATTGTAGAAGTTTAACATGAGTTTCTGGGGCAAATTGGCTTTTTGAAGCTTCCTCAGGAAAAAGAGATGCTGCTGGGCCTTCCCTACAGCTAAGGTGATGTTATTGTAAACATGTTTGTTTGTTTATTTATTAAATTTTACAAAAGCAATGTTTTGTTGATATTTCGAGTGCACTCAAATAGAAGTAGAGTTCTGAATGATGTATTAGTCTTATCTGTATGAGCAAAAATTATAGCGTATTTTAAGATGTTGTCACTGTTATTTAAAAATAGCAAGTGATCGCGCTGGTGTCTCAACGCATTAAGCGCTCGTCAGGTTCCACTCTCCGTACAAGAGCTTAGATATACGCCTAATGGCACACTTTTATCTAGGCTAAACATTTGAACTAACACTGCAATATGATTTAAGTGTTTTATATCTATACATTTTTACGCAATTTTACAGAATTAAAGACTGATATATATATTTTTTTTCTGATATAATAATTTATATATATATATAATTTGTAATATTATATATATAAACAGTCTAATATTAGCTACACAATGAAAAATCAACAATGAGGCAAATTAAGGTGTATGAAACACACGTCTTTAAAGGGTTGTTTTACCCAAAAATAAAAATTTGCCTGTGTTTTACTCACCCTCGAGGTATCCTAGGTGTATATGACTTTCTTCTTTCAGACGAATCCTATCAGATATATATTAAAAAATATCCTGGCTTGTCCAAGTTTTATCATTGCAGTGTACATCTACACTTTATTTCCAAAAGTATTGGGACATCCCCTTCTAATGAACAGGTTTGACTACTATAGAATAATAATCCCCATGAGCACAAGTCGTAATGTTTAAGTATATAATGATAATCTAGGGAACTGTGTGCTTCTAATTTTATAGCAACAGTTTGGACAGGACCCTTTTATTGGTGTTATTGTGCGTGATTGAATGTAAGTTTTATCATTCCTGATTATAAGCCACTGATGTTTACTTCATTGCTGTGTTTGAATCTTGTGTAATGGAACCTTACTTTGTTTATAATGTTGTTATATTTAAGATATATGTTGATTCTTGTATAAAGTATCAGTAGTAGGTTGATATTTACATATGTAATTTACA